>JAQGAP010002843.1:0-13935 GCA_034697805.1 Orchesella bifasciata | reverse complement strand
ACGTCAATTGACATTTTCTCAAAAGGAAATGCAATTTCAGTTGAGCTCTTCATGCATACATGATCTATATTCTCGTTGAATATACGACTATATAGTAAAAACACTTGTTAATCAGACACTGATAGCGCATGTCACATGAAGCAGAAAATACTAACGGCCTTACTCTTGTTGAAAGTGACTAGGTTTTAATACTAAAGCGGCTACAATTTGTAGTAAATTGCTAAACGAACTTACTACCTCGTCTTGAAATACGTACAAACTTTCACCACGGGATTTTCCTGGTGAAGCCTGGACTATTGGTAAATTATACTCCGGTAATATAAATCGATAGCTCTTGTCTAGCCATATATAAGATAGAAAAAGGTACAAATTGTGCATTACGGAGAAAATTTTAATATCATATCAATTTGTGCAAATCATCATTCCGTTTTGCAAGCGCTGAGATTTGCATAATCATATCTGTGTATTTTTATTAATCTGCTGAACCGACGGGAAACTGTTTGTATTCAGTTAAAGTTTCTATCAATTTTAGATTTATTTCAGGCAATCTTAAGTGTGTCAATAGTAAGGAGGTTTGGAATTGTATGGATTATGGATGCATGCTTGCCCTCATCACTCCTAGACAGCTAAATGATGCATGTAGACGGGGCATTTTGAGAACACAGTGAATCCATTATTCAAGTTTCTTTCCTGGCTTTGATATTGTATAGAAGATAGAAGAAACACCCACCTTGCCTTGTTAGCGATTCACCTTCGTAAATCTTCATTAAGGAAGTTTTAGTGGCTCGGTTGATATTGTTTCTCGTTATCGTGAATTTCTGATTGGTAAACCTGCATATATCTCTTTCACCAAAACTGTTGGCTTTCTTGAAACATGGGGTAACTCTTGAAAATATGGGTGCTATTATTAATGTTGGCAAAAACATGCCTACTGCTCTCAGACAGGCTTTTGTCAACACATTTCTAATTAAAGTTATCCTTTTGAAGCGATATATCTCTATCTATTGTTGGTTGCTGGTTGTATAAGTATTTTGGACCACTTATTTGTGGCAATGTTATTGAATAGAGATATTTAGTATGCGGTCTTCCCTTTCCAAGCTCAAGCTTGTATATTATTCGATCATTACTCTGCATGCTGGAATACGCTAAGATAAATTAGAATTAATTGTGAGTAACTCATGCACAAAATTTGTTTTTGAGTCTTCCTGGTGAAGGCCAAATGCATATATTTATTCATAGCTAATCCATATAGTTTGCATGAACATACTATTAGGGTTTTAATTTGCAAAAGGGTAAATGAAAATAATCTCTCTTGTTGCTGTCTTGAAATGCTTACTCTGCAAATTGCATGGGGCCAATTGAGAATGCATATTTAGAGCCTAATGGTTCATGGCTTACTGTCGATTCTTTCACTCCCAAACTTGCAAGGCATGTTCTAACCTAACTAATTACTTTTTACTCGCTGAAATTACTCTTCCCTGTCTAACCCAAGGCAAAAGGTCACTCCAATTAATTCTCTTTTCTGGCATTAGATAGGCATCTATTAGAGTTGAGCGTTGAACGTCTGTATTCCAGGACGCAGACTGGAGTCAAGTGAAGTGAGTCATTACGAATCCTGTTCCTCCATTCATCTGTAACTACATCTAAACTACACACAAATCTTGTAACTATTCTTTCACTTACGAAGGACTAGAGTTTCGCTTTAAGAGTTACGGGAAAGTTGGATGAATAGAAAGCAATACTTAACGAAAATTTTATGATCTCTCAGTATATACAAAGAGTTCAAGTGGGAGACTTTTTCCGAGCTCAAGCAGAACCAATGATTGGACTAAATCAAATATCATGGTTTTGGGTGAACAAGATGTACAAGACTAAGAAAAGTTGAATGTGTGTCGATGTGGATGGGAACATTGGTATAAAAAGCATGAAGTTCGAATGAATCAAGTTACCAGTTCCCCTGCAAAATACATCATAAAGAATCACAAAACACACCACGACCGGTATATGTAAGTCAACTTGACTTCCTTTCCAAAAGAAAGGGATGACGATTGGAGTAAAACTTCATTAAATTCATTATTCGTCTTGTGAAAATTGCGTTAGCATTGACCGACTTTTACTTCAAAAAAGTGAAAGTAAAGAAGGAAGAAACAGAAGTACGGAAACGGCATTTTCTTTGCAGTGTGAGGCAAGTACAGTTTTATTTTTCCTCCAGCATTTTACCGACATTTGACTTTGGGAAGCAAAGTAAAGAAAATAAATTATAATAGAGAAGAGAAAGGAGCGTAAAGACAAAAAATCAACTCGACTCTTCAACAACTCCCACGGGACATTCTATACCCGTCATCCTTCTCCTTTCCATTTACATTTTTATCATCTTGTTTTCAGATGTGCCAGAAATAAAATAAAATACACATAAAAAGCATTTTGTTATCATTAGTGCTTAAATGAAAAAAGCTCAAAAAGGATTCTTCTCTTCTCTCTTCATTCATTACACAGCAGGCAAGGGAGATGCAAACAAAAATTATTAGCACATGCTTATTCTTCCATGGCATTTGTTTACATCGACCAGAACCGCACGGGCCGTCCTAAGCAAAGGAAAGGCGTTTCTTTTCTAAACGCGAGCCAAAATGTTTTATTATGCATGTTATAAACAACAACTTACGTCAAAGTCAATTCTTGCTCGTTTTGTTCCCCAGGTCATTACGACTGAAATGAAAGTAGAAAGCACTTATTACTTATAAAACATGCCACATATCCATCCATCCACTGCATACATTTCTGGTGAAATGGCATACCAAAGACAGAAGAAAGAGGAGCTTCACCATGCAATGCAACTAATTTCATCTACTTCCTCATACAACTACAAACCTTCTTAGCTAACCAACGATCGTAGTAGACCCATATTTCTTTTCTTTCACTCTTCCCATTCATGGACTGTGTATGTGTGTGTATGTGTGATGTGAATAATGTTGGCACTCTCACATCATTTGAGTTTCTACCAAACAAAAACATTTGTAGAAATGGCAAAGAGCTCCACGACACCCTCGAAAACTTCACAGCTCTATCGCCACGAAAGAATCGACAAAATGCAATGAAAGCCATGGAGAAAGCAAGACAAAATGCTCGAAGCAACCCAATCCATGTTTCCACAATGATTTTTACTTTCCAACACTTACTTTTCCATCGCATGCTGGCTGGCCCAACACATTTTCATCAGGAGACAGAAGCTAGAAGCACGGCTCAAGAAAGTTGAAAAGAGGAGAGGCGTCGCTTCTAACTAGATAGACAAGAGTAATGCCGATGATACGCACAAATAATATGTAGAAATAAGGCAAACATTTTTTTCTTTGCAAAGGCTGACTGAATCTCTCGGAGGAGGACGAAAATCTGTATGAAATGCGAAGTATCCACTTGTGTATCTCTATCCAAAGTATTAGCATATAGCCCATTATTGCTACAGGTTTTTAGAGAGCTTCCCTTCAACTTACATACGAGTAGCGTGGCTACACAAACACACATTCCATTTCCAACCTACGAGCATGCTAAAATTCGTAGTAACTACTAAGGCTTTCCTGGATAGAAAGGATTTTGTGAGTTTTCCTCCCCAAAAAATGTTTCAGTCACTTGTTCACAGCAGAGCCCTGCTCACCCAGTGCGAAGAAAGATGCTATATGTCTGGTTCTTACACAACCTCATCATCGCGGCTTCAACTCAACCGTTCTGAAACACAATCATACAAAAATAAGCCCTCTAAAAACTCGTCTGCAATAAGGTACCCTACTCATTTCATTTTCATTGTATTCCATTGTATTGATACTAACGTCTGCTATAAGACCAATTGAGCTACACAAAAGGGGAATAATACTTTCCCTACATTCACTTACTTTCCATTGCTCACAAAAAAAAATCCTGTATCTGCGGTAAGCCCAACTACATGACAAGAATAATTCCGGAACAGGTGTTCTGCTTCGTTCATTTTATTTGCCACCTTTCCGCTTCTCTACAACTTATAGATATATGCCAGTGCATTCTATTCTAACGAAACGTCTAAAAAAGAACAACTTTTTTTGGGTGATGGAGAAGCTCTAATGTCAGTTCCTTAGTCCTACTTTTGCACGCATTTATGATATTACTCCACATAAAACTCGGTGTAGCACGGCAGCCCAGCTCACACGTTCCCATATTCCTGTGAGACCCGGTGGAAAACCCATTCAATTAGTTTTAGATATCGACTTATTCTAGTCGTCACTGCTGGGGAAATGCATGCATTTTACTAAGTGAACTCTTTTATGATATTAATGGTGGTGGTGATAGTGGCAGTGAGTCAGGTGAAAACGAAACTCAGGTTCCCTCAGATCGGAAACAGCACATTTCATCAGAAGCAGCAAATCCGACCTGTCTATATCTGCTTCGGGTTGTGCTAGGAAGGAGGTTGTAGGAAAAAAAGCATCATCATGCATTTATGATATATGTTATGTGTGCATGAAAGAAAGGAAAAATGTTTTTTTCTTTTGTAAGCAACAATGATGCATAATATGGAGGTAATCTAACTATATTATGGTAGTTGGTGAGTAAGCAAGTCTGTGAAGCGACGTAAACTGATTCTTATTTCGACCCATGCATGCATACCATGATATTTATCATGCTGAATCCAAGCCACCATAAAAAAAGTGACTTTGTGTTCTTCTGTTTGTGTATCTGTGCGCAAGTAATCAGGACAACAGAGTCAGCAGAAAATAGGAATATTTTCAGTTGGCTGAGGCGAAAATAGAGACCAACAAAGATATGAGGAGAGTTCAGTTTTTCTCAACGACCACAGCCAAAATAGCTCTAAAATATGGATTTTCCCTGAAGGTAAATACAGAGAACATCCAGAAAAAAAATCGTATATGAAAAATGATAAGCATATCATCTAACCAAAGTCTTCCTCTCGTACATCACCGTCATCATCATCATCATATCCTTCCGTTTGTATGTACGCTACAATACATTATGATTATTAGTATCAAATAAGTAAGATAATAAATTCTTTCCAGATTTCAGTTCCAGATTCTCCTCCTTTCTTTCATGTGTGATGGGATGTGAGCGTGTGTGTCTCTATAGACCAAAGTGCACAGAACGGAGCTCACGTTGATATACATTTTAATTCTTTCATCTCTTTCATAACAAAGAAGTTTTTCATAAAACCACAAGTAAATGAGCTGTTTCATACACATATCCGACCGTACACAGCATAAGCAAAAACAAGTTTCTTTTTGGGGAAGCGGCTGAAGTTTATCTTGAGTGTTTCAAATATTTACTTAAACTATGATTCAGGCTCTCAAGAATAATATTATCATCAAAAATAGTTTATCAACTTCAGAGTTCAAGTTCCAACATTAAAGCTACTTTTGTAGTGTTGTGCTGCTGTGCTGTGATAAAAAAGTCATAATATATTTTCCCCATGCTCCATTTTATGTCCTACTTTTAGCCCTGTTCGCTGTCATCTCATTTCGAGCAAAGTAGTTTTATGAACATGTGGCTGAACTGAAATGAAGATATGACATGTGACGTGTATGGGGTTTTAAACGATTAAAGAAGCAGAATTGGACGAAGAGATGTGCGGTTAATTATGTACAAATTTGATGTGGCTTGGCTACCATGAAATGTGCGGTTATGTGTGTGTGTGTTTACGTATGTACTACTCCTCCTGTAATACAAACACAAACAACCCCAAATGAAGTTTACTAACAACTGTTTTCTTGTTCGGTCAATAGAATACTGAAGCACAGGTGCGGTAATAACCCCCACCACAGACAGAACAAAGCTCCATAAACACATTCAAAATTCACATCACAAAGTTGGAAAAGTGGCACAAGAGTGAGATAATTAAATGTTTTCAGTTTGCTTGTAGCCGTTGTCTTTCTCATGTAACAAACAAAAAATGTACTTTTACCCGTACCACCTGAGACTCGTATACGGTCTTCTCGGACAACACCAACAAGCATCATTATCATCTAAATAAACTGTTAGTTCAGTGGGAAACGGGAAAGGGCAACGGAAATTGCTTTGAGAGAGAGAGAGAAAACATGCAGCTTCCGTATATGGATTTTATGTCGATTATACGAACGTGAAGGAATGCTTAAAACCCGGCTTTCAGCTCTTCAAGTACCGAATCTCTCTCCATTTAGATAATAATGCAGAAGGGCTTGGTGAGAAGACTAAGTGATTTTTGATTTATTAGGGCCATATCAGCTTTTTCCTTTGCTTAACGACTTGTATAAATGAAGCCCTCATAGCGATATTTATAGTTTTGCTTTTGATACTCAAAACTCAACCACAACTCATACTCATTTCCACCAAAAAAGAAGTTGATTGCTGTTGAGCTGAGAAAATAAACAGCCAAATATCCCATCAACATCATCATGCCACTAAAGCTACGGAGAACGCTCTCGATGGAGGATCTTCAAAATGCATCAGATGATGAGATGGATGTATTACTTTCCCCATCTGATAGTCCCAGAAAGCTGTTGGAAGAGTGTGCCAATAATGGGACTAGTCAACGGGAAAGAATCTTTCCATTCTCTCTTATCACAGATGACACAACCTCTCGACCAAGACCCAAACCCAATGCTCCTATTATTGTACCGGTGGAAATGCCAGAGAGTGACGATTTCTTTTTGCATGGTCCACAAGCTCCGATTCTGAAGATTGAATGCACTGCCAACGACAATAGGATAAATGGCAACTGTCCTTCTATCTCTTCCAATGATTTCCAGTCCGCAGTTCCCAGGTCGAAAAGTGTGAGATTTGAGGAACCTGAAGAGTTGGATGGTGGTGGAGGTGAGAGGAGTCAAGACCATATACGAAATGTTCAAGCTCAGGTGCACACAAAATGTTTTATGTTACGATTTACGATTCTCTTTCTCCCGTGAAAAAGCAGTTTTGTAAGCATGAAATTTCATTAACTATGCTTGATGATCTCTGGATAGGTGACTCAAGTTACTCAAAAGATGAAGGATAATATAGGTCGACTGCTGGAGCGAGAAGCAAATTTGGATTCCCTTGCAGATTTAACAGATCAGGTATATAACAATGAACATTTTGGTGCATTACCTTTCCCTTGGACCATGTCTGCTTTATTAGTTTGTAGTAGCAAATGTTTTTACCGTTTCAGCTAATATTGTTACTAATTAGTGAATACTTCCTTCCTTTGCCAATAGCTTCATTATACCGGAGACATTTATCGTCAATCTACGGAACATGTTCGTCGAAAGTTGTGGTGGAGGCAACAAAAGACGCGTTTGGTCCTCACTGCTGTCTTCATTTTCTGCACGATTCTCTTGATTGTGCCGCTTATCAGCAAGCTTCTACAATAAGCTGACAATATCAACATTGCAATATCAATCAATCTACATTTATTTGGAACTATGCCATGTATGGAAGAGTTCACTCGAAAACCATATCAAATATAAACGAACACATCAAGTTGACTCTGTTTGGTAAACAGTTTATCAATATTATATCGTTCATTTTAGGATATTCCACATTCTATAGTATTTTGAAGAAAAAGGAAAAGTATAGATAAGCTGGGAATATGAAACAATATTGGGATGATCACGAAGGATTTGCATAAATACATATGTTTATGTGGTTCATGCTTCCAATTCTTCCATTTAGAATGTTTAACTTTAAAGGATAGTGATGTGATGATGAAGTGATGAACGTGTATACTTTATACCGTTTACGTTACCATTTCCATAAATAAATGAAATCTATTGTACATAATATTCCGTATGGTTATAAACAAGTATTTGGTAATTAGCACCATTTGCAGCTACTTTTTAGTTAATTTGGAACTAAGGGATTAGAAGCATTCTGCCAGTCTCATAATAGCCCCTGTTGTGGTCGACTGGGGAGCACTCGCTGATGATATAGGAAGTGAACAAAACGTTGGGAATGACGTTTGATCTGAGTAAATCCTTTTCGCTAGCAGTCTAACCAGAGAGACCAAAGAAATAAGTGAAAGGAATAGGCATTACTACCCTAATTCAGTAGGCATACTAAGCCCCTTCCAAGCCAAAGTCAAATAATGGAATATATGTCTTTGTCTTACTGATTCAAAAAGTTTGAAAATTCTCTTTACTGAGATTTTCCTATTCGTTACCAACTTGTTACTTTTAACAAGAATTTGTACACAGTTCTATTTAATTTGGAAACTTTGTAAGTTTCATCATTCATAATGAAATGTCAATGAATTTATCGGCTCAGGACTTGAGATTGTAATAATAATAGTATTTGAGAATATTAATGTTTTTCGTAATTTTGCATATAATAGTATACTTACGAAACTTTCTTGTCGCTAACATTATATCCTCGTGACTTTTGATAGTTCTGGTTATGAATTCGGCTGAATTGAATATTTCTGCCTCGAAATTCGGAAAGCTGATTTTAATGATGAAAGTTTAGGAAGGGAAAAGGCTTAAAAATCTTATTATAGAAGTGCCACCTAAAAGTCGTTACGTTCAAGATGCCGTACTCAAATCGGTATTCAAAATGTCAGTAATAAATTACATTTGAGTGAATGCGTTTCTCCCATTGTAACTGTATTGCAGCATTTGCAAGAAATTTGTTTAAGATAGGAATGATGTATTCAAGCATTCAAGTATTTTCATTAAGTCTAGAAAAACCTCATATCGTATTCTCGTTCGTAGATCCTTTGCAAATTTCTTACAAAAATGTCATAAATGTGCAAAACGAAACGGAGCCGTCGGCGTCAGCGGTCAGAATTTGCATGCAAACTGGGAAAGTTTATGGGATTATGAAATATTTGAAAAAAATAAATATGAACTTGATACAGTATAAAATGTTTGTACTATGTAACAAATGAGATTCAAAATTAAAAAAGTGCCGTTTTCAGATCTTTGTTCATCAACTATAGAAGAAAATTGTTGTAGAGTAGAAAAGTATAACCTAGAAACAGTCAGTCAGTATCTCTAAATGCCTTATAACTTGTTATGAACAAAGTATCAGATATATGGAGTTTGTTTGGACCACAGCAAAAGAAAGTAGAAAGCAATCAATGTTTGTACCTCCAACCTCCACACTATTCTAAATGTGTATGTATCGCCGATTTTGTTACAAATAAATGTGATTCTAATGTTACATAGTGTTCATCATCATAACTCTCAGATAAAAGTTTTGAATAATTTATTAGTTTCATTTCATTATAATATTATTTATTTGTATGGCAATCACAGTTTGTTCGTCACAACTTTAATCAGTTCGTCGATTACTAAAATCGATTTTGAATTGAATTATTATTGCTACAAGTATAGACCAACTAGATTGTACCCGTTTCCTTTTTGAATAGCTTGTCCCAGAATTTCATTCGTTGCATAAACGGTGCTGAGATTTTCTGAACGTGTTTATCCAGACCATACCAAGTTACCGGTTGTTCCCCATTCAGTTGAGCAATAGATATTGGTAACCAAGTTTGCTTATCATCCCAAACGTCTACTGGCTTCCTGAATGCCCCATAATTAAATATAACATATGCATATCGTCCATAATACGTTTACAACTTTTTATATCGAAAACTTGCGTCAGAATAGTACTTACTGATGGGTAGCAAAAGTAGCCCACAAGTGTACCAAATGCTGCGAAAATTGCTCTTCCATTCCACTCTCAAATTCATGGGCATTGGGTAACGAAGGAGTGAGAAATTCAATCCCATCTGGAAATGCTCTATTCTCGCTATCATCTGCAGTAAGAAAATTTGAGTGAGTTTCTTCAATGCAAGAGATTCAGCACGGAAAGAACAAGCAAAAAGCATTCCCCCTTGAATTGAATACAACTTGATCTTGTAATTTCAATCCGCCCCAAGAATACAAGAATAGGTAAGTAGCTAGTAGTAGTAGTAGAACGCAATGGAGGAAACCGTTTTAGCTCACCATGAAACATTGATTTGGTCCCCTGGAATGTTATAATATATGGATACACTGGTTTGTCGTACGCGTAAGTCATTGCGAATTTCCAGAGTCCATACACAACTACTGCTTCATACAAAAAGTTATTAAGGTTTTTGCTGATCATTAAGTCGCCATTGTCCTGTTCACTTTGGTTGAAATATAGCTGCTGTATTTCCGGGAAATGATAAGAAAGCTCGCTGTAGCGGATGTTCGGAATTTTGTCCAATACACGAAGCAACCAATTTCTAAAGTTGTCCTTTTCCGTTTCAGATTTATTATGGAAATCATTTGCTAAATGAAGGAATAGTTTTCATTTTGTGTAAATTGTCATCATAGCGGATACAGAAAATGATAAGTTGTAGAAAGAAAGGCTTTTTGTTTTTATGTACTTGTGCTTCCGATGAATGAACTGGTGCTGTTGTGCGAATCATTAGAATTCATCCCAACGAGGAGAGGCACTCTCTTGTATTGTCTTTCGGAGAGGAGCACGGTTGGAGGTTTTGTGAGGAATGAGTTTGAACAGAGCTTGAATCGCTTGCACTTTTGGGCTGAAGAAGGTAGAAATGGAGACGAGAAGTTGAAGTATTTCTCCTATTCATAGTCCATATAAGATAAGAGCATCAAAGCTTTTTCTTTAAATGAAAAGGGTGAAGAGTACTCTATGAAATGGTCTTTTGTGACTTTGTGTCAACGGAGCTTACTGAAATGATCTGTTGGATTCGCATAAAATCCTTTAGCCTTTTCATTCTAAAACATTCTAGCAGCAGATGGGAAGGCTGATGAGGACATTCTAGTTCATCCGCTACTGCTTTTGTGATAGATGTTGGGCTGGGTTGAAACGACGAAAACATTGGTTGGTGAACAATCCCGCTATGAAGAAGTCCTAAATCAAACGTTAAATGATATGAAATGTAACATTCAAAGGAAAATGAGACAAAACTACATATTTACACAATGGCTTATACAAATAATTTCAACTAAAAGCAAGAAATGACTATGATATACCTTTACTGCTCTGAGATAAAAGTAAATACTGAACAGAAGATGCACCTGCAAGTGGAAACAACCGGTTCAACCTCACTTCAGTTACCGTTCGATTGAGAGAAAATTGGAAAGTTTTAGCTCAAGCGAGACTTCATCAAAAATATATCAGTGAGTATACCAGCTCCAACTCCTCCAACTGTAATTCGTCTCTTATTCCCTCCGAATCCCTCTATATTTAAAGATATCCACTTCAAAAACGTTATTTGATCAGCGAGACCAAAGTTTCCTGGTAAAACTTCATCTTCCAAACTAAGAAAACCTATAAGTGCATATCATTTAAATAAATTACTGTAGTTTTGTATGCATACGGATATGGGCTTTGACTGCAAAGCACTACTTAGCATTCATTTTTATCAAGATCAATCTAAATCTTACCCAAAGCACCTAATCTAAAATTAAACGTGCAATAGATAATGCTGGTGCTGGTATCCATAAAATATGAAACATTGAAGGCTGCTCCACTTCCAGATTTAAATGAGCCAGAATGAATGAACACTATAACTGGAAACCCGTCGTCATCTGGAGGCTCACTCTAAAGTTTCAGACCAACCAAAAATTTGCTAGATGCGGACAATTACATTATTGTGCATGTAAAACATTACTAACAAGCAACAGTCAGGTTTACATGTTTCTGTCATGTAACAAATTTCTTTAAACATAAGCCGTTGGAACGCGCAAAGCTTGGGCTATCGTATGGAATAGAGTACATTTATTATTAGTAACAACATGCAATAAAATTGTAACAATACCGTGGGGACATGGATGTTAGCGAAAAGACAGTCTTCTTTACCAATGTAATGACGCCCATCTTCTGAGATCTGAGGACATGAGGGCCCATGAGATTGAGCTAGCAGTGGAACCGACATAACATCCAACTCCGACATGGGTGTAGATTGCTACGGAAGTAAAACAAATCCGGGTTTTTAGAGCAAATTGACACGCCAACCCAACGCCATTTGGATATACATGTACATCGTTCTCTTGTGGGGAAAATTAGCCGAAATGACTACTAATAACGAAACAGTCACCGTAATGACAGTCCAATAAACGATGTGAATGTTTCTTTTTTTACCTCAAATCTTTTCGGAGTAGCTGCATACTTTATACCAAGGAATGCATGATAGGGTTTCCCTTTCCTAGATTTTAGTGTTTTCCCAAAGTACATTCCATGCTGCAGTTGAACGAACGGAGATCCATTGTGAACTTGTACTTTGTTACGACCATTACTACCGCTACCTCCGTAGACAGCAACGACCAGAATAAATAAAATCCCAACATGCATTATTGCGCAGAATATGCATCCGGTCTAAATTATAACAACTTCGGCAAATAGTATAACTGAAGAAAACTTTAGTATCACATAGTTTCAGGCGCATATTTGTGGACGCCTAGTATACAGTTAATAAGGAATAAGCCAGCTTAACAGATCACAGGTAATGCAAGCTTTCCATTTTTCCAAACATTGGTTTATAAGATGCTATCACAAAAAAAATAACTACTCAGATGTTCAATTACTCATGCACGGGATGGTACAGATTCAGAAATGTACAAATCGAGATAAGAGAATCAGCACGTGAATAGTACCCTAACTTGGTCAGCTTTTGGAACATTATGAAAAAGGATACTGTGTTATAAAGATTGGAATATAACGACAGATTCTCTGGACTCCCCAATAACTAAATCTGTACTGTATGTATCCAGTACTGCAATAGTAGCTATTGAATCTTGAACCATAACGCATAATGTTTCTTCACATATGGTTATCCACATTTATCAATTTGTTCAACTCATGTTAAATGTTATGATTTCCATAAACATTGCATGAAATAATGTTGTTAATACACAAACTTGACAATACACCCAAATCTGTGATCAGATGTCTGCTGTTTAATCTTACTAAACCATGCTTGTAGTAGCCTTGCATAATAAGCCTAATCTGAAATGTATGCAGTCTTAAATCTGTTCGTTTTTGCTTGACAATGTCAGCATAGTCAGCAATAGCTACATGTTCGGGAGAATGAGTTTTCCTCAGGCAACAACTGCTTACTGCATCATCATTTTGTTTGCAAGTAAGTAAGCAGGACAGGAGCTGAATGTGTATTCCTAAATCACCTTTGGTTCTGCTTCGCTTCGTTAGTTAAACCATCATCATACTCTGAGTTCATAGTTCTCAGAGCTCATGCAATGCAAGATATATTGCAAGAAGCGTTTGCTACTGCTGCTGTGCATCTGCAGATTTCCATGACTAGACGCTACCCATGCTATTCTACATGCTGAAAACTTGTAAGTAGATTGCATTGATGATGATGTGTAGAGAGATATGTGGTCTGCAAACGCAAAGATGCCGAAAGTTCAGATTTGTCAGAATGAAACAACAAAATTTTCGATTTAATCACAGACTCACAGCGAGTTTATTTTTAACAACAACATTATTGTTTCACGAAGGAATTTTAACAAGGATCTTTGACGGTGCGTATTTCAATTGCAAAGATTACGTAATAGCAGCTAATATAAATTTATTGTAACTCACTTTAACAATCAACATTTGCTTATCCGTAATACGACGACGTCTTTATTTTCGATTTTTTTTTGGAATATTCGAAATGTAATTCTAAAGTTTTCTCTTCTTCATGTTGCACTATTTCATTAAGCCCCTGAAAAAACGAATGAAGTCGCTAGGATGTGATTCTATTTGATGTTAGTGAAACTGCTTGAAATCATGCATTTGACACTTACATTTTAGTACATACATTGATTCACATGCAATACATCTTAAATACAAACGTAATTCACTCATTCAATCTGTGAACTAGACAAATTTACTTTGGAGCAGCACCTTCTGAAATTGTCTGATACTCTGGTATAGTATATTTATTACAATTCTTGTACGAATGAATCCTTTAGCACACTTTCTTTCCACTACATTTACAATCGTAGACAG
>JAQGAP010002842.1:0-13936 GCA_034697805.1 Orchesella bifasciata | reverse complement strand
GCTTCACTTGGCGCCATTCCAAAAAATTGCGCATCAAACTCGTCGATTGGACACTTGAGATAGTTGGCTTGTACATTTAGCCCCAAGTTAGACAGTAAAATCCGTTGTTGAGAAGGGGGAGAAGAGGTGTTCAGACCATTTTTCAAAATATCCCAATATTCCTCCACAGAATTAGCGCCTGGGAACCTGCATGACATTCCCACTATCGCCACCCAATTCTTCGTATCAGAATCCAGTTCAGAAATGGAGCAGTCAAGAAGATCTGGAGGGTTTAAATTCCAAGAATCATCAAGTTGTTTCAGATTGCCCCCAAAACGAGCTGCCACCAGCTTGATAAACTCATCATGGCTCAGTTTCCCTGAGCTTTTCTCAACGATCTCCATCACGGTTTTCCATTTAGACACATTTGGACTAATGGCGACAGCCTTCCATTCCCCGGCTTGTGTTACAAGAATATCATAACTGTCCAGAAAATCCGATTCATTGATATTCTAAATTGTCAAAAAAAACGCAAATCAAATGTCTGAATGTGAGCTTGAAGCCGCAGTGAAATAAAATTAGTTTTCATGTAAATTATCAGTGGTGCGAACCATCACGCTGGGGTCCACAACCAGGAGTTTGCTGAATGACGAAAACTTCAAGGCCTGAAGGAGCAGAGCGTCCCTCGGCTCCAAATTTTTCTCGACTAGCTCATCGTCTCCAAAGATGACATAGTCAAAAGTGGTCCGTAGCTTGGATCTAGATTCACAGTCTCTCATGTTTACTCACATTTTAGCACAGAGAGAACAACCATTTTTGTCTTGTCTTACACAACCCCGTTCCCGACGAGTGGAGACACAATCGCAAGAACAGATCCAACTGTTGAGTTTCTCCGTATCATTCTTCCGCAGCGAATCCCACTGGAAACGTGGTCCTCAGCGGAAATCACGATGAGCCAGGCTGGGTTATTCCCTGATGATTGATAATTTTTCAAAGTAGAAAATACAATAAGAAAAATAATAAAAGTAAGACAAAGGGCGAGCAAACTTACCTCTCATATTGGTATTTTGTTCAGGAGCAAAAACTTTATGAACGTTTCACTTCAAGCAATAAATCGAGACTACCCTTTGTTCTAAAGAGCAAAGAAATTTATAATGGTTGAAAAGAAGGTTGTATATAATGGCTAGATACGTGTACATAAAGATGCTTCATGTAGTCGATATTTATTCGTTATGGTGGGTATTCTCATGAACAAATTTCTCACACGCGTAAAAGCGGTTGAAAGAAAGCGAGACGTAATAAAGCTCTTGTTTGCAAATAAATTGGTATAAAGACAAAGACCTTTCTGGAAATCCAGTACATTCAAAATCAATATATGTATGTGACATTTTTCTGGCAGTTTCCCATACTATTCCAATTTGAATCGTATATCAAGATTTGGCATACTAAAATTCACATCGAAACTACTCGTGAAAAATTTAAAATCAAGCTTTACTTTAACTTTAAAACCTTACATGACTCATATAAACGCCTACGAAGTCATATAGAATCCCGAAGTTAAACAAAATAGTCAATTTTTAACAATTTTGTGTCATTTTGCATTTTTTAAAAATTTTTCGCTTGTTTTCTCGAAACTCAAGAAACCCTTGATTTTTAAGCTGGTCAATGTTTGTGGCAATCGAGTTTCATAAAGCTGGTGTAATTTTTTATATGAAGGTTTGGTGGTGACATAACGTTACAATTATCGATTTTAATGTCTCGTCTGATAATTTATTACTGGTTGGTTTCACGATGTTGGACTACGCGAAAAAAAGCAAGTTGAATCTGACCCTTATCAACCTTGAGACGAGGATTCATTTTAAATCAAAATGGTATTACACAAACTCCAATTAAAACTGAAACGAAATCATTCGATTCAGCTGGAATATATACTTCAGTACTTGGGAATTGTTTTGCAATTAAATTTATTTTAATGATGCCAAGCTCATCCTGGGATTTCCCGATTCATGAGACCGAAATGAAGAGCGCCCAAGTCAAACCAATAAAACTATCAAATAGGAATAAAGAGAACTTGCAACGAACAGTGGCTGCTTTTTTCAAAGGTTGGACATTTTGTTCGAATGTTTGAGGCTAACAAATGAAGTCGATTGCAAAAAAATTCATGCTAAAATTCGAATTCTGCCCTGAGATATTTTTGAAAGTGTAAACTTTCTCCCACACGTGCCATACAATTTTTTGTGAAATTTCTGTTTAAAAATACTTTCATTAACTTTTGGCAGGTGTCTTTGTCTAAGTAAAAACTAAGAAAGTAATTGGGGTTAATTGGTTTTTCGAAACTTTGATTTTATAAGAAAACGCCATTAACTTTGCAATTTCTGTGAGAGCCAGCCAGAATGTACCTAGAGGTGCCCTCCACAAACCACAAAAAACCTTTTGCAAAGCTCCTGACCTATATAGAAATATGCACCTAGAGTCTACCAATTATAATCAAATTTACCTGTCACCAGAAATGTAACCTTCAATAAATTAAATCAAGAAAGCTAGAAACATTAGGCATCAATGTCGTTTATATTGACAAATTACTATTTACGCTCCGCCAAAATTGATAAATAGAAAGTGAATTTGTATGGAATGTTCATCTTGTGGATAATAAATTGGCATCACTGATGTCTGCTTCATCTGTTTTTTTAAAGGAAGAGTAGTGTCTTGATTTCGGATTTTGAATATATCATTGAGTCAAACCCCCGTATATTGGAAACAAGTTTCATAAATACTTTTCATATTTCCTCGTTTTTATTTTATCTCATCTGTTCCCAACGTCAATTCAACTGAAAGGTTTCCGAATATAAATGACCAACGTCACACACATTGAGCATAATATATTGTACTTTCTTAGCGAGTGATTCTCAGGAAGGAATATTTCTCATCAATCAGGTTTTCATTTTACATAATGTACCAGCCATGTTTTATACATTTAAAACATCTATTAATAAAGTGTGAAGGGCTTTACTTGAAAGGAAATTCAAGGACAGAACTCCTTCCAAGTCTCCCTAAACCTGAAGAAAACTCAAATTATTTTAGTGTCGAAATCCAATGTAATGCTTCAAAAGATCACAACCACTTTTTATATTGATAAGACTGTGATAGAGAGAGTGAACTCCATGAAAATACTAGGTGTGTATATTGATTCGAATTTGAATTTTAAGGACCATTGTAAACATGTTACGAAAAAATGCTTTAAAAACCTTTCTATGTTATACCCACTAAAATATACCATGTCTTCTGAAAACAAAAAGGTACTTGTTAACGCGTATATCCTTAGCATATTAAACTATGCATCCATTGTATGGACAAATATTATTAGTAAGGAATGTGTAAATATGCTTGAAAAAATCATGAAAACCTCGGCTCGCTTTATTTTTAACAAACGTAAGTTTGATAGTATAACAAATGATATATGTGCTGAACTTGAATGGCTTTTGCCTAAGCAAATGTATATACAACAAAACCTAATACTGACTTATAATATTTTATTTAATATGGACAATGGCTATTTTCACAAATACTTAGATCTTTCCAATGTTACTGTTAAGCAAACTAGGCTTTCATCATACAACAAACCTGGAATGAAATGTAACTCCTTTTGGGGAGAGCGTAGCTTTAAATATAAAGCGGTGAAATATTGGTTAGAATTACCTGAGAATGTATTGATGAACAAACTGACTACTATTCATGTATTTAAAAAATCTATTATGTCTTACTTATTATCTGCCCAAATTGATGAACGTGTACAAGACTACTCACTATACTTTAATGACTTTTCCTGTTTATTTGATGATGTAATAAGCAAACACGTAAATATGTATAATAACCAATCTTCGCAATATTGTACGTAAATGTCACATTAGTGTAACTACCTTCCGAGGAATCTAATTGACAATAAACGATTATTATTATTATTATTATCCTTCGTTCTAGATAGCCAAAAAGAAGGACCCTTTTCCGGAAAAATCTGCGTGAAAAACATTAACAAGTTCAATATGAAGAATAGAATGGTTTTGTAAGAACTCCACGTTTGGATACTATTTTGACAACACGCCTCAGACGACGACTGACCAGGATTGCAATGTTTCAATTATGTTTTATTAATTTTCTTCGTTGCGGAAACTACCAAATGAATGTGGTACTTATAATAAATATTTCTTGTGTGTTCCTTTTTTCATTTCATGCGGACACTTATCAACCATGTCAAGTGCTGGAATCACACTGAGAATATCTAAATGCTCCAGCTGTCTTTTTATCATCAACATAAGACCTGAGCTAGGTAGATTCTGGAACGTTCTGATTTGTGATGTACCTCAAATTTTTTAAGGAATATGACTACTGAGGTTTACATTAATGGACCTTAATGTAAATTTGGCAAGCTCAAATCTGGTTTATGAGCAGGAAGTCTACAATTTAGACCGAGTGAGAAAATGAAAGAAATAACACCACAAGCCCAATCAAAAGCACTGCGATATAATGGAATAAAACCAGCGTTTGGTAAAGCTTGGGTAATGGTTTACGATTCTTCATGAATATTGTTCACACTAATTGAGTACAAATATATTCAGAAGCCCAAGTAAACCATACATTCGGGAAATACCTGAATTGGATGGAATTGACGTAGCAGCTAATATTTGTATTTTTGTATTTTCTGGAAGTAAACTTATGCAGCAAATATTATTGGAAACCTGTTTCTTATTTGCGTCATTTGGGAATTTAGTTGTACCGGAAAACGTTCAAACTTCCCCATTTCCCATGATTTACTCGAGAAATAGAATATATTTGTGTTTTGGAACAAGAACAAAAGAAGGTGAGCTACGAACCTGAGCACGCACAAATGTAAGAAAAGTTGTAATTAACAGGTACCAGAAATACTCTTAATATTCTTGATACGGGCAGCAGTTTTACCCTGGATGCCTCCAAGTAGTCTCCGATGAAGAGGAAAATTTCCAGGTTAGTATGCCGTCATTTAAGAAAATTTTAGTTGGAAAATAATTATCAGGTCTTGTCTTCCTACTTTGCTTTTTAATTATTGAGTAGAAAACACATTTATATGGAATATTCATACCGTAGTTTTATGTCAAAAGAATAGCGACTTGATACGTTGATATGAAAAGAACGAGTCACGTCTTCAAATGATGGGAAGGACAGGATTTCTTACCAAAAACATTTCCGTGGTTCACCTTGTACTTCTGAAGTCATAATATTTAAACCGAGTATTTCATATCTCTTATTTTGCAAGAAAACATGGCAAACTTCAATGCTTTTAGGTATTTGAAAATTCTCAAATAGAGCAGATTAGAAACAGGTTTCCAATAATCTCTGTAATACATGATGGCTATAGGAATATCAAAACATACGAATACATTTATTTTATATGAGTTTACAGGTTATACTTTTGTTCATGGACAATGGAAAGGTAGCTAAGAATGGTTAAAAATAAGCGAGAAAAATACAAAATATTAAGTTACGTACAGACATTATTTACATCACAACCCTAGTGATTTATTGGTAAAGGATATAATTGAAGTTGGAAAACCAGCTTTCAGGAAATCTTTTCGTAAATCTTCCTGGTGGCTTGTAATGCACAACGTTACGCTCTACTTACTAATGCACATCCAATTGTTAAACTACATAAGATGGGCCATATCTGTTGTTGTTCCAGAAAGCAAACTCGTGTTGATATGATTATTCGAAACCTTTTCCTACTCAGCGTCAATTTAGGTATAGAAGGTCAACTACGAAGTTCTGTGCATGAAAAATATGGCATCATACGACATAATCTTGATAAGATTTTTGAGTTGAGTTGACTGCGTAGCTTTGATGAAGTGGAAAATTTTAATGAGTATGGCTTCATCAAATGACACTTCAAATGTAAAATACATCAATATTTTTGACGCTATATTTACGTTCCACTAAAATTGATCAACAAAAAGTGAATTTGTGCGTAATGTTCATCTTGTAAAAATTATGTTGGCAGCATTGCTGTTGGCTTCATCTTTTTTGAAATGGAAGAGAAGTACCTTGATTTCGGATTTTGAATATGACATTGATGGAAAGCGCTGTATATTGGAAACAAGTTTCATAAATACTTTTCATATTTCCTCGTCGCATCTTCATCTACTATGTACACAGATCTACATTTTGGCATGGCATTTATCTCACCTCATCTGTTCCCAACGCCAATTCAACTGAAGGATTTCGGAAACGAAAAGACCAACGTCACACACGTTGAGCATAATATATTGTACTTTCTTAGCGAGTGATTCTCAGGTAGGAATATTTCTCATCATTCAGTTTTTCATTTTACATAATGTACCAGTCATGTTTTAAGCATGTAAAATCTATATTAATAAAAGCCACGTAAGTGGACTGAGAAACGTAGCTGAACGCCCTAATTAACGACATTTTATGTGCTTATGAATGATATTTAATGTGACTATGATCATTTAATGCGATTATGATCATTTAATGCATTATTTATCCGAACAATGCGATTTTTCGAATTTGCGCACTTAAAACTCTATGAATTTGAAAATTTACATTAAAACTATTGTGACAATTCGATTCAGCATGTCAAACTACCCTTGAATATTCATTTTCAGCGAAATCGGATGACTTTTTGTATTTGCGCGCGCATAACTTTCAAAGCGCGCGACTGATTTCGCTGAAAAGTATTCAGTGTCGTCCTCTTATGGTGTACTACCTATGTGCCAAGTTTGGTCTAAATCGGCTAACGTATGTGGCCAGGAGAAAGCTAACGGACAGACAGACAGACAGACAGACGACTCAGTAGAATTATAACCTGCTGAATGCTTTCAGCTACGTAATAAAATGTAATGGGTTTTACTTGAAAGGAAATCCGAAGAAAAAATTCATTGGTTCGAGATAGCCAAAAAGAAGGACCCTTTTTTCAGAAATGTCTGCGTGAAAATCTTTTAAAAGTTCAATATGAAGCATGGAATGGTTTTGTAAGTACTCCAGGTTTGGATTCTATATTGGCAACACGCCTCAGACGTCGACTGAGCAGTCTTGCAATGTTTTAATCATGTTTTATTAATTTTCTGCTTTCCGGAAACCACCCAAATGAATGTCGTGCGTATAGTCAATATTTCTTGTGTGTTCATTTTTTGATTTCATGCGAAAATTTATCAAGCGTGTCAAGTGCTGGAATCACACAGAGAATATCTAAATGCTCCAGCTGTCTTTTTATTATCAACATAAGACCTGAGCTAGGTAGATTCTGGAACGTCTTGATTTGTGATGTACCTCAAATTTTTAAGGAATATGACTACTGGGATTTATATTGAAGAAACTTAATGTAAATTTGGCAAGCTCAAATCTGGTTTATGAGCAGGAGGTCTACAATTTAGACCGAGTGAGAAAATGAAAGAAATAACACCACAAGCCCGATCAAAAGCAGTGCGATACCATGCAATAAAACCAGCTTTTGGTAAAGCTTGCGTAATGGTTTAAAACCTCTTCTCAGAAGCCCAAGTAAACCATATATTCGGAAAATACCTGAATTGGATGGAATTGACGAAGCAGATAATTTTTGTATTTTCTGGAAGTAAACTTATGTTGCGAATATTATTGAAAACCTGTTTCTAGTTTGCGTCATTTGAGAATTCAGTTGTACCGGAAAACATTCTAACTTCCCTATTTCGCATGATTTACATTCAACAACTCAGAAATAGAATCTATTTGTGTTTTGGAACAAGAGCAGTAGAAGGTGAGCTACGAACTTGAGCAGGCACAAATGTAAGAAAACTTGTAATTAACAGGTACCAGAAATAGTCTTCATAACCTAGATAAGAGCAGTGGTTTTACCCTGGATGCCTCTGAGTAGTCTACGATGAAGAGGAAAATTTCCAGGTAAGTATGCCATCATTAAAGGAAATTTTAATTGGAAAATAATTCTCAGGTCTTGTCTTCCTACATTGCTTTTTAATTATTGGGTAGAAAACACATTTATATGGAATATTCATACCGTAGTTTTACGTCAAAGGAATAGCGACTTAATATATTGATATGAAAAGAACGAGTCACGTCTTCAAATGATGGGAAGGACAGGATTTCTTACCAAAAACATTTCCGTGGTTCACCTTGTACTTCTGAAGTCATAATATTTAAAACGAGTATTTCATATCTCTTTTTTGCAAGAAAACATGGCAAACTTCAATGCTTTAAGGTATATGTAAATTCCAATAATCTCTATAATACGTGATGGCTATAGGAATATCATAACATACGAATACATTTCTTTTATATGTGTATACAGGTTGTACTCTTGTTCATGGACAATGGACAGGTAGCTAAGAATGGTTGAGAATAAGTGGGAAAAAGTCAAAATATTACGTTACCTTCAAACATCGTTTACGTCACAAGCCTAGTGATTTAGTGGTAAAATGATATACTTGAAGTTGGAAAACCAGCTTTAGGAAAGCTTTCCGTAAATCCTCCTCGTGGCTTGTAACCCACAACGTTACGTTCTTCTAACGAATGCACATCACATATTAAAATAACATAACATACCTGCTGTTTTTTCAGAAGGCAAACTCGTGTTGCAATGATTATTCGAAACTTGTTCTTACTCAGCGTCAGTTGAGATATAGAAGATCAACTACAACGTTCTGTGCATGAAAATTACTGCATTATTCAACATAATATTGATAAGATTAATTAGTTGACTTGACCGCGTAGTTCTGATGAAGTGCGAAATTTTAAGGTTTTTGGGTAAGTTTCTGAAATCTTGTTAATGTGAAGGCAGATATATTTGAGACAAACTGAGTGAGAAAATTAATAGTGGGTTTCCACCATTATACGCCACATAAAAATCGCAATGAAAGCGATATAGTGTACTAAAACACGGTTTCAGTAAAGCTTACGAATTGGTTTCATGAATATATTTTATTCTAATTGTGTACGAATATCCAGACGCTCAAAGCAATATATTCGGGAATATTGAGTGGAGAAATATTTTTGAATTACTGTTATGAAGGACGCAACGTATTCTACAAAAAATGCAAAAGTTGATTACTCATTTTGAAAATGACAGAGAACCTTTTGATTTTCTCCCACCGATCCTTTTTGCACATTCATGCAAATATAACTATGAGTGGAGGACAGTTTCTCTAGATTTTACAGAAGTAACGAATGTAGACCGCTGATTAAACTGGAATTTCTGTAAATTCAAATAAAGCTTTCACTGCAGTCCACCTTATTTGCTGAAACGAGAATTTTAGTTTATTTTATCAGAAACTATTTTAGTAGTCGATGACTGAGAGTAGTATTACAACTCCCAACACGTAGGTGTAAAATGTAACACTACGTAAGTTTACCTTGATCCCACCAAGGTATATTGGTGATCTTCCTGCTTTATGTATGGCATAAATCCCATTCAAAAACAGCGAATGAGGGTAACACTAAAAAACCAGTTTTACTCCATTTTCGCATAATAAAAACGATGGTAATAATCACGAAAGAACTAAATGTACTTGTGTGGTACATGATACATTGGATTTTCCGTAAACCTAGAACTTACATACACAATACTACTTCCAAAGCATTCTACTCTTGATATCAACCTTTTCAAATTTTTCCACATTCGCATTCAACACTTATAAGTTGAAACATGTTTTTGGCTATCTTGAACGAAAGCGATCTTTCCTTGTATTTCCTTGCAAATAAAGCCATTCACATTTTACAAATAGATATGCTACATTTTTACAACCTGATTGCTTCGTTATACTTTTTTAATGTCCAGGTTATTGCCATCAATGACGCATTCCCAATATGCATGACATGCGGAGAGTTAAATATGCGATTGTTAATGTGGCGTATTATGGTGGAAACCCACTATTCATTTTCTTACTCATTTTGTCTCAAGTATATCTGCCTTCACATTAACAAGATTTCAGAAAATTACTCAAAAACCTTAAAAAATTTCAAATTCATTAGAGCTACGCGGTCAAGTCAATCTTATCAAGATTGTGTTGAATAATGCCATAATTTTCATGCACAGAACTGCGTAGTTGACCCACTATATCTCAACTGACGCTGAGTAAGAACAGGTTTCGAATAATCATTGCAACACGAGTTTACCTTCTTGAAAAACAGCAGGTATCTTATGTAATTGGAATATTTGATGTGCATTCGTTAGTAGAACGTAACGTTGTGCTTTACAAGCCACCTGTAAGATTTACAGAATGATTTCCTGAAAGCTTGTTTTCCAACTTCAATTATATCATTTTACCACTAAATAACTAGGGTTGTGATGTAAATGATGTCTGTAGGTAATTTAATATTTTGTATTTTTCTCGCTTATTTTTAACCATTCTTAGCTACCTGTCCATTGTCCATGAACAAGAGTACAACCTGTATCCTCATATAAAAGAAATGTATTCGTATGTTTTGATATTCCTATAGCCATCACGTATTATACAGATTATTGGAATTTACATATAGCTAAAAGCATTGAAGCTAGCCATGTTTTCTTGTAAAAAAAGAGATACGAAATTCTCGTTTTATATGTAATGCCTTCAGAAGTACAAGGTGAACCACGGAAATGTTTTTGGTAAGAAATCCTGTTCTTCCCATCATTTGAAGACGTGACTCGTTCTTTTCATATCAATATATCAAGATGTTATTCCTTTGACGTAAAACTACGGTATGAATATTCCATATAAATGTACCCAATGCCAATAATTAAAAAGCAATGTGGGAAGACAATACCTGAGAATTATTGTCCAATTAAAATTTCTTTTAATGATGGCATACTAACCTGGAAATTTTCCTCTTCATCGGAGACTACTTATAAGCATCCAGGATAAAACCACTGCTCTTATCTAGGTTATGAAGACTATTTCTGGTACCTGTTAATTACAAGTTTTCTTACATTTGTGCCTGCTCAAGTTCGTAGCTCACCTTCTACTGCTCTTGTTCCAAAACACAAATAGATTCTATTTCTGAGTTGTTGAATGTAAATCATGCGAAATAGGGAAGTTAGAATGTTTTCCGGTACAACTGAATTCTCAAATGACGCAAACTAGAAACAGGTTTTCAATAATATTCGCAACATAAGTTTACTTCCAGAAAATACAAAAATTATCTGCTTCGTCAATTCCATCCAATTCAGGTATTTCCCGAATATATGGTTTACTTGGGCTTCTGAGAAGAGATTTGAAACCATTACGCAAGCTTTATCAAAAGCTGGTTTTATTGCATGGTATCGCAGTGCTTTTGATCGAGCTTGTGGTGTTATTTCTTTCATTTTCTCACTCGGTCTAAATTGTAGACTTCCTACTCATAAACCAGATTTGAGCTTGCCAAATTTACATGAAGTTCCACTAATGTAAACCCCAGTAGTCAGATTCCTTAAAATATTGAGGTACATCACAAATCAAGACGTTCCAGAATCTACCTAGCTCAGGCCTTATGTTGATAATAAAAGGACGGCTGGAGCATTTAGATACTCTCAGTGTGATTCCAACACTTGACACACTTGATTAGTTTTCGCATGAAATGAAAAAATGAGCCCACAAGAAATATTTATTATACGCACGACATTCAATGGGTTGTTTCTGCAAAGACGAAAATTACTTAAACATGATTGAAAATTGCAATACCGCTCAGTCGTCGTCTGAGACGTCTTGCCAAAATAGAATCCAAACGTGGAGTACTTACAAAACCATTCTATGCTTCATATTGAACTTTTTTAAAGTTTTCCACGCAGACATTTCTGAAAAAATTGTTCTTCTTTTTGGGTTTCTCGAATGAATGAGTCATGTCCTTGAATTTCCAATCAAGTAAATCCCTTCTCATTTTATTAATAGAGGTTTTACATGTTTAAAACATGGCTGGTACATTATGTAAAATAAAAAACTGAGTGATGAGAAATATTCTTTCCTGAGAATCACTCGCGAAGAAAGTACAATATATTATGCTCAACGTGTGTGACGTTGGTCTTTTTGATTCGGAAACCTTTCAGTTGAATTGGTGTTGGGAACAGATGAGATAAATGCCAAAACGTAGATCTGTGTACATAGTAGATGAAGATGTGACTAGGGAATATGAAAAGTATTTATGAAACTTGTTACCAATATACGGCGGTTGCCATCAATGATATATTCAAAATCCGAAATCAAGACACTACTCTTCCTTTTTTAAAAAAGATGAAGCAGACAGCAGTGATGCCAATATATTTTCTACAAGATGAACATTCCATACAAATTTACTTTCTATTCATTAATTTTGGAGGAACGAAAATACTGCTTCAAACATATTGATGTATTTTGCATATAAGTGTCCTTTGATGAAGCCATACTCACCTTAAAATTTTCCACTTCATCAAAACTATGCAGTCAAGTCAAGTCATAATTTCATTAGAACTCCGTGGTTGACCTTCTATATCTCAACTGACGCTGAGTAGGAAAAGGTTTCGAATAATCATTGCAACACGAGTTTGCTTTCAGGAAAAACAACAGGTATGACCCATATTATGTAATTGGAATATTTGATGTGCATTCGTAAGTATAGCGTAACTTTGTGCATAACAAGCCATCTGGAAGATTTACGGAAAGCTTTCCTGAAAGCTGGTTTTCCAACTTCAATTATATCATTTTACCACTAAATCACTAGGCTTGTGACGTAAACGATGTGTGTAGGTAACGTAATATTTTGCCTTTTTCCCACTTATTCTCAACCATTCTTAGCTACCTGTCCATTGTCCATGAACAAAAGTACAACCCGTATACTCACATAAAAGAAATGTACTCTTATGTTTTGATATTTCAATAGCCGTCACGTATTATATAGATTATTGGAAACCTGTTTCTAATCTGCTCTATTTGAGAATTTTCAAATACCTAAATGCATTGAAGTTTGCCATGTTTTCTTGCAAAAAAAGAGATATGAAATACTCGTTTTAAATATAATGACTTCAGAAGTACAAGGTGAACCACGGCAATGTGTTTGGTAGGAAACACTGTCTTTCCCATCATTTGAAGACACGACTCGTTCTTTTCATATCAACGTATCAAGTCGCTATTCTTTTGACGTAAAACTACAGTATGAATATTCCATATAAATGCATTTTCTACCCAATAATTTAGCAGCAATGTAGGAAGACGATACCCGAGAATTATTTTCCAATTAAAATTTCCTTTAATGATAGCATACTAACCTGGAAATTTTCCTCTACGTTGGAGCCTAACAAAGAGCAGCCAAGTCAGCCTTTTATTCTTATCAAGATTACGTTGAGTAGTTTTATATTTTTTATACACAAACTTCGTAGCTGACCTTTTACATCGCAAATCACACCGAACAGGATCAGGTTTTTAATAATCATGCCATACTCAGCTTGAAATTTTCCTCTTCATCGGAGGCTGAATTTAAAGCATCCAGCGTATAATCCTTTTTCTTATCAGGATTATTAAGAGTATTTCTGGTACCTGTTAATTACAACTTTTCCTATATTCTTTAATAATGCGAGGTACATCACAAATCAAGACGTTCCAGAACCTTCCTATCCAGGTCTTGTGTATATAATATAAGAACGGCTGGAGCATTTATATATTTTCAGTGTGACTCCAGCACTCTGTACTGTTCGAAGAAAAATAATTTAAAATAAAAATGTATTTGTAGACACACATATTTTTTCATTTACAATATTGAAGACTCTTCATCATTAGTTGGAAACCAAAATGAAGCGTGAGTGTCAAAATTTTTAATTCTATTTCTTAAATAATTATCAAGGGCTACATTGCAGAACCCACCTAGATTTTTGACTTCTTTAAGAAAATTAAAATTTAACAAAATTCTTTCTTTACTATACTTGTAGTCCACAAGCAAATTTGGCTTACGTCCGTGCTAACCGACACGGAAGTACCAAAGGCTTTGACTCTCTTTTTTT
>JAQGAP010002841.1:0-13936 GCA_034697805.1 Orchesella bifasciata | reverse complement strand
AATCAATCCAACTTATGATAAATTATGCTAAAAATACGTATCTTAAATGTAACAAAAAATACATAAAAATATGTAAATAACTCTGTAACATAAATGAACTTTTAAGTCCTTCGCACTACTGTGTACTGCCATTCAAACTTTATTAGGTAGATTGTGCTATGTAATGTGATTATCCCACTGTTAAAAAATACTTCTGCGTACAATAAACTCATTGAAATAAGAAACTATGTAATTTATACGTAATGTGAATATCATATTGTTTCGTCTTTCTGGATTTAAACAGAAGACGGATGAAAAGGTCATACACATTTCCTGTTGATTAGGAAAACGTAAATAGTCTCGTTCTCCATCCCGAAAATTTGAATATCAAAGGATACTGATAAAGGCCTTTTTTCAAGACTCAAGTCAAGAGCTTGTGGTCGATATAGTGAAGCAGAAGCATACATGCTTTTCGAGTCAAACAAAAGTGTACCTTGGCATGCACTTACTAATCAACCATCATGTTATGCTAATGCATTGATTGGAAAAACTTTTGATGTACAATACAAAATGAATGAGGAAATGCATTTATCTCCAACTCCATTGCATGGAGTACAAAACCATTCTAGTTTAATTCTTCCACGAATGACAAGGTATCCTACCTTTTCTTTACACAATACAGGAACAGGACGAAAACGTATTCCATCATTACTTTTGTTGGCCACTGCTACAGCTCTACCGTTACCATTACCAGACTACCACTCTATTTTCACATTTTTTAAAAATATTATTTTCATCAACTAGCTCACTACGTTCACTTGTTGCCGTTCCCCAAAAAACGCAATAATCCGCTGATTTAGATTTTAGAACAGTTTTTAAGGTAATAGGCTTAATACCAAATCAGTAAAGTACAAGTGTACTTAAGTGCTTGAGTAGTCTTCAGACTTTTTGGCCCTAAATCATCTTACATTGCAGGGTTGTTGTAATGTGCACGGTCTTACTGAAACCTCTTCCCGATATTCCGGAAGAAGGTTTAGAGTCTCAATCTGTCGAAGACGAGGATTCAAATAATTGTGAAATGATGTCAACTAGCGTCTTTCATTCCTTTTGGAACAAAAGAATGACATCAGTGAGGAGTAGCAACGGGTCATCCGGTGGCGTTGAGAATGGCTCTCCAAACTCTGCCACATCCTCGATACCGGATCAAGACATTTCCAAAAGCAACTGGAAATTGTGGAGCGTATGGAATCCAAAACTAGTGGCATTCCCGTTGTTTCAAGGTTCTTTAGACGGCGTCAGTTCAGTAGCGTGTAGCAAAGGAAAGTTAGAGGAGCTAGTGAACAGTGTATTTGAAAATCTAAATGAGGAATTGTATGAAGAATTGCAAATGGGTGATTTTGAAGTGGTACGTACGTGAATTCCTTAATACATCAACATCCATGTTAAAAATGCAACAAAGTTTCCTTTATTCATTCATTTTTGTAGTTTCGAATCGCTAAGGATAAGGTGGAAGAAGGATACTTCCGTCATTCAGAAAGCCTGGAAATGCAAGCACAGGAAATCAACTTTAAATTTGTCCTATCCCAGGAAAAGGCTGTAATTGCTCGACATCCTGTGTACCTTCGCAGTTTTGTAGGTTTGGCTGAAATCCTTCGAGGTATTATTATCCCTTCCGACATCCTCATAATTTCTGGGGGATTCCAATTCATAACCGACCATTGTCGATATGACCTTAACTGTGATGAAAACAGTCCCATCCAAATCATCCGCATCTCTCAGAATGTAAGTTATATAGGTTACCGAGTAATTTTCATGAAGTTTCTTCGTTTTTCTAAAATTAGCTGAATATTGCAGGCATCCAAGCAAGACATAAATTTGTTTGAAAGGATCATCCCTTGCCAGCTATGGAAGCGCTTTCAATTTCGGTACAGGGCAGAAAAAGTGCATATTAAGAGAACAGTCACAGTAGTCCGGCATAAATCCTTCATTCACGCGGAATTTTGTCGCAATGTGTAAGTTTATTGTACGCATATTTTACTGCTCGATATTATGTTAATTATGATGCCAACTTTAGTTAACGTTAGCGTATTTTACATGGTTGCAGAACGGATACACTAGCGTATACCCAGAGCACATGGGATTTTCCTATGCCAATAATTTGTGGCGTGGATCCAACTGTAATTTTTGATTTTCTGCTGAATCCTCATCTCAAGATGCCCACGGAACCAGCTCGTCCTCTCAACCCTCCACTTTTTGAGTCATCCCCATGTAACTCATCTGGAGAAAGTATTGAGACCGAGGCAGTCGACCCAGACAGCAGTTACTACACTGCCACTCCTGATAATTCCAATTCTACTTCACCAATACCTCCACGTGAACAAACACGTGAAGAGGTGACAGCAGGTAGAGTAAGCATGTACATGAGGATGTTTAAAGCGAATCCACCTCATAGGGAATCTCATAGGGTTCATGATGACTTCGATTCATCCACCAGTTCTGAGGATTCACAAAATGAAAAACATTCAACTACTTCAGATCTACAGCCTGGCCACACCAAGTTGCACTTGTATGGAATTCCAGCTGGGGGAACGAGAGACCCTCCACCAAGCTGTGAAAAACAACAAAACGGCCACTGCTTCTGCATTTGCAGTTATATAATTTGGCTGCTAGCTTTAGCCTTCGGGGTTTCCGTAATATTTGCCATTTCTGCAATTTATGTATTTAGCGGATTTGATGTTTGTCCCTTAAAACCGGAAACCACTACTTCCGCTGAAATGAAGTCCAACAGCAATTACAATTTGTTTGGATATTTAAATGAAGATGCAGAGTTGGAGGGGGAAATTATGCAATACCAACACTTGTTCAAAGATAATCCTTGGGTCCGTGAAAATTGGGGAAAGGTCAAGGGGTGGCTGTCCTATTTGGTACAGTGGATAAATGAGAATTGTAGTTTGGAGTGCGTGCTTGCAAAATTTGGGATTTGGATTGATGTTTTGCAAGTCTATTAATTAGTATTAGTACAGATCTAATCATGTGTTTGTTAATAGTAGCTCAAAGAGTGTTAATGTTATCATAATTTATAGGTTTTCAAGCAGTGTATGCATACGATGTATGGAGTTGAGTATATTTACTGTTCGTTTTTGTAAGAGATTAATTAATTCATTTATTCTTCATTTTCATGTTATGTTATTCCGGTGATTTAAAGGTTATACAAATATAAGTATATTTCGGTTGCAGTAAAATTCAGAGCTGGGCCACAAATACAATTTCGTACTGCCATCCCCATTGATTTCCATGCCAGTTGCTGTACTGTCGTTTGGTTTTTAACCTTTAAAATTTCTTGAGCTTCCCAAAATGCAGGCTTTCCTCATCATTTTATAAAACAGTTCTTCGTCATAGCTCGATATTCGTCCAATTTCATATATTCTCTTCCAAAATGGAAGGCATAACAAGCGAGTCATCAAAGTTGCTTCATCCCGACAAGATTTCATCATGCATTTGTAATATCCCATATCCCATCGTTTTTGGGAACATTTTTGCAGCTATACTTGCAATTGGACCTTTGCTCATACTAGCGAGCATTAACTGGATCTGTGACGTTGGGAAGTATGGGATTTTGTTCCCGTTCTTTTGGATCATTAGCGCAATTCTTTCCTTCTTCCCTTGGGCTGCTTCCGTTTACTCCGTTGGCTACGGTCTGGCATCCGAAAACCCTTTGTTTTGCATTCTCAACACGTTCGCTGTAGTGACGGCGGTGGCTATCGCTCTGTACTTAGCTTTTTTCCTGGTCATTTGCTGTGCAGAAGCTTTTCGTGATTACTTTAGACGATTTTTGATGATCTATGTAATTGGTTTCATCGTCGGATGCTGCATCAGCGCCCTGTGGATGTGGCTAGTTGATAAGAAACATCCGATGGACACATGGGGGAATGTGGAAGAGATTTCGAACTTGAATATGATGTGGTAAGAATTTGAAATTATTCATATTTAAAAGATATCTTCATTCCATCGATATTAATCATATTGCATTGTTTTTTAGGCGAACAATTAGCGGTCAAATCAAGCATCCTGAGCCGAAAATCATTTTTGAAGTCAAGTGAAAGACGGGTGGCTCCAGATAATTAATTAATCTTAGTTAGCTTAGGTATTAGAGGCTATAATTAAGCATTTTCTGCAGCAATGAATTATACACAAGCTCTCATATTATTAGGGTCACTAGTAAAAAGTTGATAAACTTTGGAGCTTGAAGTCAACATAACTACATGCTGGTTTTTACTGCCTATTATTTTCCAGTATCCATACTATCCATCTTTTTTCTTGCTTCATCTTCATCTGATCGTAGCCGAAGCCAAATGTCATGTAATCTCATATCACTTATAAGTTTTAAATGCCGAAGCGAAAGTGCAGAATCAACATCCCGCAGGTACCTTGCGTAATTATGATATTACAGCCCAAAATGTTCATTCGGAAGTAAATGACTGGAAAATATAAATGTACTGATAACGGTGTCATTATTTTGTATTGCAGTCATATTGCATAGCATCGCGCTGGCTAAAATTTTTATTAGTTCATAAACAATTGTGAATTCATACAGGTCTGACAGAAAAAAGCAGTTCAGTCGTTCTTGTTGATTCAGTTCACAATCAATCTATTTTTAACAAAAAAAACTCATGCTTAAATTACAAACGAATAACTTTATTGATAATAAAATGTCTACTCAGCATACCCCTCTCTCTGGATTTTTTACTAGCAGTTGATAGTAAAGCGCATAGTATTAGTAGTCTTTCTCGTAGTACGTTTCATCGTAGTATTTCATTGCCCCGAAAAGTAATACGACGTAATAACATGAACTCATCTTAGGTAACAGAGACTATAATTAAGTAAAGTTTGTAGTAAAAAGGTAATTAAACTTCGAACCGATGTCAAAACGCCATAATATTTTCTAACACTAACCTGATTAGAGAAACCGATTTTTGCAGACGCGTTTTATAAACACATGAGCTTAAAAAATTTTTTTCTCAAGAAAATTGAAAAAGTGAAATTTAGAAACGTAACCTTCGCGTTGTTCTGTGAGATTGTGGTTTTTTTACAGTCAACTACAAAACAACCTACGTGAAAACTCAATTCGATGTTGTCTGCTGGTGATCAGTAACAAATGCATAATGTATAAAATAGGTTTTAGATGCCCCATTTTCACATTCGATTTCATTGCCATTGTCATTTAACGAGAAAGCGAATTTGGTCAGCTGAAAGCAAATATACACTCGGATTGATGCATGCTAAATTGTGAATAGTATAAAGTAGACCTCTTCTCGCACGACAGTTGGACGCATTGTTCGCAGAAACGATATCACAACACTTTCGATTCCTTTTTATCGCCCTGTCTCAACATTGGTGAGTAACATCATTGTGAAAAGCGTGAAATGTGTGAAAGCCTTTGTTCCTATCATAAACAAGGTATATTGTTACCCACTTCATTCTTTATTTAGCACTTTCGTGCGCTAGTGTTGTATTAGCATTGCATTACAGTTTTGCATATATTCAAAATGCTGTAAAGCAAAACGGTATTAATCTCATGTTAGATAAGTAAAAATGAAGGAAGTCAACGCTTATAGCCAGTAGAATTCAGACCGGCATTTCGTTTTTCGTTGAGTTTCACTAGGCATAGCTGAAGTTCTGGAATATATGAAATACCATAAATGAGCAAATAATTTGTTTTGGTTAAACCAAAAAGTCAAAAACCCTTCGTCTTCTTCACCGTCGACAAAGTCAACTGCTAGAGCTGTTGAGTTGGCAGATTGTTGTGGAAAACCAGTTTTTACTAAAAAGCCGAATGCTTTGTGTTGTTTAATTTGACATTCCAGTCAAGTCTAAACATTCATGCACATCATATTTGGCTTACGTACCATGTACGTGTACAGCTTGCTCTGTATTCTGTATCCACATCATTTAAGGACTAATCTTGAGATACACTAATGCACTGCACAAGATACATACCAAGGAGCTCTTACAACATGATAACTGCATAAACGAAGTACTGTTTTCAAAAAACTCCCATAAACTTACCTGCATCGTTCGTCTATTGGGGATATTTAGTAAAATCATAATCGAACATCACGATTTTACCCATACAAAGCATTTCATGGTTTCAAACAATTCGACTTTCTGTACAAATCTGAACTGTGTAGCCAGCATGCAAAAGATGACGACTGAAAAGATGCAAAATCATCTGTAAAGAAAAGACATTAAAGAAACTATGAAAGAAACACTTAATGTAATTTGCATTGCAGACATGAAACAGAATTCTTACCTGAGACTTGTTGATCCTGCTGTGGATAAGAATGTGGGTCCATCTCCATCCATGCTATTTTATGCGCAACCTTTTCAGTAAATCTAGAAACGCACGTAGACAACCATGAATGCTGAAACACCGAGCAGGTACCTGTTCATATGTTTTGAAATCATCATATATATGAGTACGTGCAGTTCTGCACCCTGCTTGGCTCTGCCTTCTTGTTTCTCAGCGAAATGGGATAAAAAACGTGTACTAAAAAGCCTACCTGAAATCTGACAGACAACGAGCTACAAGGTACATGTATGATGGTGATGAGGAGATGAGCCACTGTTTCACTACCTTTTACCATCATCCAACAACTGGTGCGGTGTTTTAGTGCATATTGGCATAATAATATCCACTTCAGTTGCAGCTTGAACTTGTTGGAGTCTGACAAGGCCAGGTAGCAGGCAGGATCTTCGACTTTTTACATGTAACATTTTATTCTCCTGTACCTGTTAAAAAAAGCTCTCTTTTAGAAGTTAGGCTTAAGTTTTGTGATTTTTTTAACCTACTGACCTTTTGTACAAACTACTGTTTTTAAAGTTTCGAAATATGAGTTACTAAACCCTGAAGTTAATTTGTGTTTGAGGTGGCCACACAACTGCAGTTTGTTCCAGTTGTTGGAGGACAATCTCAAGTAAGTTCAGTTTAAGTTAGAACTGTCTGTACGTATAGGCACTTGGTTAAAAAAGTATTATAATTTAAACATATTGCAGCATGTAAACGGTTTTTTCGATTAATATCAGAAATATTTGGTTATTAGTGCAAGCTTGACGATGCCCGGTTTTAAAATTTTAGATGTATTAATACTTGATTTAGGAAGGTAGAAAATAATGAATGGAATATTAGGTGATTGCATGTCAATTTTCATATATCCATAACATAAGCAATATTTAATTGCAAGCATTCTGCATTCATACACCAGGAGCTGTGAGCACGAGACTGAAATACTTAAATTATTTTAAAAGCAACATTAATGGCATAAAAACAAGAGACGCGCTCTGAATATGATTGACAATTTTAAACACCTAAATTGCCACAGGCCAAAAAAGTACGCATTGTTCCATGAAATTTTTTATAAATCAAAATATAGAAAGTTATCCATTCGCATGTGACGAATGACCGGAATGACCGTATTAAAGCAAACTCTCAGAACTGGAGATTTATTGGATCACAATGAAAGCTATTACTGACACATTTATAGAAACAATGTATAGGTCACACATAGGCATATGTTGGCAAACAAACGGTAAACACCTAAAACAGATATTTTAAGGCTAAATGTTATCTATTATGTAAGTTGCAATTGCAACTCAAACCATGCACCGAGACTGTGCTTTACCGTTGAGGCATCAGGGAACCCTTTTAAAATCATTTACCTGTTGCATCCTAGTCGTGCAGCACATGTGCATTTTCATGCAAGCCTTCCTACCTTCAACCTCAACCATATCCCATAACCCATATTCTTTTTGCACAGGTAATTCGTAGGAGTATTGACATGGTGTGGTAGAGGCATATGAGCATCATCATTTATTGCATCAAAATTACGGTAAAACTGTTATACATTTTTGCACACTGTACAAAACACACGTAGCCTATAAATATAGCAATCATATTATGTGCATTCTCATCACATCATCATCAATGGGTAGAAAAATGAGGAACAATAACAATCTACTCCAACGCATTAGCGAAACGTTATGAGAATAAAATATCATGAAGCCTTGCAAATGAGTTGACTTGACTTGTTTTTACTGCAATAGGATTTGAGTCAGTGAGTCAGTCTTGATACGATGCTTTTAAACTAGGAAACGAAATTTTTCGCTAGGATAGCGAATTCATAAAAAATCGCTCCCTGTATAATCTTCAGAGCATAAATTAATCCCGTTGCAGTTACTGGCACGTAGGTACATTAGTATAAAAGCGTTGTTATGATGTAAGCAGTGATAGCATTAGTTAGCTCATATTTTACTACCACACAATTTTGCGGATAGCTATCCCTTCTTATCTTTTATCTTTTTTCGTGCATATAATCGCCTACTGAGAACCTTTCACTAGGTCTAGCTATTCTCGAAAGGTCATATATTAGTCTGTTTGTATTTAAAATAAAATCAGTTAATGAAATGAACAACCACTTCATATCACCTTAATGACATCCGAGATATATGGAAATTAGATAAAAAAGAAGTAAAAGATGCTATTACATGTTGTGTCATCTTCATGTGCAACGTGAGACTAATATTCCTCAGTGTTAGTTAGTTTTACATTGCACTAGTTCACATTTTTAGCTGACTCAATGATTGTCGAGTGAAACAACTTGATTAGAGAAATGACACTAAATATAGTACGCCTACAGAAAATTAGAAACTTTACATTACTTTCGTCGGTCAGCCATTAAGCATTAATAATGTTTTTTAAAGGCGAACTTAAAGAGTCGTTTCATTTCAACCACCAATTATAGTTGTTTCAGATTTGGCTTTGGCTTAGGTTGTAAACCACATTTCCGCTCCGATTTCCGTGCATACCACGTTCACCTAGTGCAATAACAAACCGTTGTAAATTGCTATATCTGGTTTATACATTTATCCTGTTTTAATACAGCCTATTAATGCCATTTGTTGTTCGTTTTCTGTACAGCATGTACTATTCATATTCATAACTGTTTTGACTTCAAATGTATTTGCACCAGACCAAGTTTAAGTTTGCCCTCTTGATATAGAACTTAATCTATCAAGAAAGAATATTTATTGAAACGGCTAAAGTGACGTCAGAACATTACTTTAGCATGTAAGACATTGTCAAGCGGAGTGTACTTTTTCTTGCATTGAAAGTGGAACTTATCATTAGCATTTACAACATGAATGAATTGGGAAAATGCCATGATTCATGAATAGAATACTCCTAATGTTTGGGGATTTTTTTCCATACAGGTGTGCTAATGACCGATTCCATAATATAGCAAGTCGAGGGAGAAACATAATACTCAGTCATTCAACGGTGCTTTAGCTGATACAACACACTGGATTGAACTTAGGAACAACTCAACATGAATACAAAGGACAAGCCCGCGGTGCTCTTTCTCCTTCTTTCCGCCTTCCTCCTACCTTGCCAATCGCAATACACGCCAGAATACGTCCCACAAGGGAAGGAGCCACCAAAGGGACCCCCACAACCGTTTCCTTATGCCTTGTCATCAACCTACCTAACGTATTTGGCGAGGACTGAAGTGGAAATTCATAAAGAGATGATAAAGTATGCTCAAGCTCTTCAAGAAAGACTGGGCATAATTCATTCGTAAGTTCCTAACCGTTTTGAGACCCGAATTCATTAACATGTTTTATAAAAATTTAAATGAAATGTTTAAATCTTTGAAATTTTGCAGTTATTTGCAAGATTATGAAGACAGCAGCATGAGGGGTACAGCTCATATGGCTGAGGATGTAGATCCTTGGCAAAGAGCGACCCAGATTGCAGCTCATCCCATCACAGCATACAGAATGGTGAGAAGGTTTGCAACGGAGTTTGATGCTATTGGAAGTCATGTTAGCCAGCAACTGGAGCGACGTAAGTTCCATACTTATTTGCATAAATGTATGTCATTTGCATTATTTGGAACAAATTATCGTAATGTTTTCTTTTCATGTCTTTCTTCAGATCTGGAAGAACGCATCAACAAGCTTTCTGGAGTATTTCCCTGGCCATCTGAAAAGGATCTTGGGGATGCGATGGACGCTATTCTTCGTGTGCATTACGTATATGACCTGAATCTTGAAGAGGTGATAATACTTAATACAATGATTATAGTTTATGTTCATTGAAGCTTGAAAAAGTCATTACATGAATGGTCTGGAATGGTTAATTAGTTTGCGAGAGGAAATATCATGGGAATCCAAACCGATGTTGGTTTTACCCCATCTCAATCATTCAAGATAGCCGAGTACGCTGCCAAGAATGAATACTACAGCTTAGCTTTGGACTGGCTGAGGGTGACGGAATCAAGAATGAAGGAAGAAAATGATACTATGACTGTTAGTGGGTTCAGTATTGCGAACACTTACAAGCGGAATATTGAAAAGGTAATGATGTCTAACTTACCTCGGATAATATACTTGATTGAAGAAGGATTGAAGGACTCATGATTGGATGGTTTTGTTCCATTTTCATATCGCAGCACGACAGGGACTTTGATAGAAACAAGCATAATTCTCACTTGTATATGTTCACTGAGCGTCTTTCCGAAAATCCTAATGCCCCAACACTCCGATCCGTTAATTATGAGAAATTGAAGGGTATGGCTAAAGATGAGCATCCTGAAGCTGGTCATTATAACTTTTTGGCACTTTGCAATGGAGAAGATTTCCAGGTAAAGTCCTAATTTGGAATGGATTGTCTGCAATCTCTATTCAGTGTCGATTCCAATCGTTATAATAATGCTACCCCATGTTCATTTAGGATCCCAGATACAAGGCTACCCTTAAATGCTGGTATGACAAACGCAACCCATACTTTTACCTGTTCCCATTGAAAGCTGAACTTCTCAACCGTGAGCCACTTCTCATCCAATTCCACGACGTGATTAATGAAGCATGGACAAGAGACATGAAGAAAGCTGCTATGCCCACTTTACAACGTGCACCTCAAAACGTTCCAGGGGCAACTCCAAGAACGGCTGTATATGCTTGGTTGGAAGATGAACACATTCCTAACGCACCTATTGGAAGGAGAATAGAACTTATTACTGGGCTTCACGTACGAGGAATGAATGCTTCGGAAGCCCTTCAAATTGCTAGTTATGCGTATGGTGGTCATGTCTCCACTCATTTTGATTCGGTAAGCAGTTTGTAGTTTGCAAATACAGTATACCATATTTTAATGCTGATTTACTCCTTTCTAGCTCTAACTTGTACATTTGTTTTTCAGCTTGGAGGTAATCCTGATAAAGATCCTATTTTACAACTTAAGGGCGACAGAGTGACTACTTTCTTAGTTTATGTAAGTAACAACCATTATTCATTTGTCTTGAAAGTATAAGCTTATACTCATTGGCACAAATCACTGATATTTGGATTAATGTATTGAGCAGTTGAACGAATGCCAGAAAGGAGGACTGACAGCATTCCCGGTTCTAGGAACTCATGTACAACCAGTCAAGGGATCTGCAGTTTTATGGTAATTATTTAATTGAAAAATATTTTTTCGCCTTGTCAGTGCGGTTAATTTACAAGCTGAATTTCTTAACCTGCACAGGTACACCTCATTGAAGAATGGCAATATTGACATGAGAATGCTTCACGGAGCATGCCCAATTGTCCTGGTATGTAAATTGGAATCTAGAGTATATTTAGATCATGTTTGAATGGCAGATCTAAAGAAATGCGATTTTCTGATCTTATCTATCTATCTATAGGGACACAAATGGATCGCAACCAAATGGACGCATTTGAACAAAAACTTCCTCACTCGACCTTGTGACTTAAATCCTGACGTTTAGGCTTCTTAACTATTATTCCATTCCACAGCATCTCAAAGGTTGATTTTGCGTTGCGTAAACGCTAGTTATTTATAACACTTGTAATGTTACGAAACAAGAAAAAGTGGATCGACTGATTTTTTTACAACTTTTACGTGTCCTAATATCAAATTGTATAATAGGTGATTTCTCAATTAAATATGACAGCATAATAATGTAAAACACACATGTTTGACGAAGTGGAGTCATGCAAGCAGAAGGCAAAAACTTATGTTTGTGGTGGGATTGTAATTCAATCAAATAAAAATCGTGATGATAAAGAATAAATTATCAAACCAAAGAATTCATTTGTGTCGACGACAATATCAAGGTTGCATACATAAATACATACATGGCTGCGTTGTAGATTTAAGAAATAGGTTAAGGATTATAGGACATTATTTTTTACAATTTTTCGTTCGCATTTAAACTGAATAATATTGAATCGCATGCAACAACAACGCCCTGATTAGTTTCCGGTATGAAGTGAACATCAATTAAATAGTATATTACACACGACACTTGAACTTTATACGAAACCAATTTTTTTTACTTTTCAATTCTTCACAATTCACATAATAATACGTATTCAAATCCGGAACAGTAAAAAACACTGCTCAAATTCATTGCAATTCACAATTAATGATAAGAGGACTAACTTTTCCATGCAATTAAAACGTCCCCAAATGTTCGACAAAATACAAACTTCAATGCACAGCACTGTAGATAAGTTGGACCGAGTACGCTAAGCTAAAAAAGTTTTTCAGCTACTTAATTCCATTGTTCAGCTCCTGATGTTGAGTCGTTATTGAAGGATGAGGTTGACTCGAAGGCAGTAGATGTAGTAGGATTTTTAATACGTTGGAGCTGTGCCAGCCTATTTTTAGTTTCTTGACCACGAATTCTCTCATAAAAGAGAATGTACGGATCCATACCTAAGACTGACTCGAGGGAAGATGGTGATACACTAGAATCGCTTATGTAAAACCATTTATCTGGAGTAACTTCAGAATTACTGCTACCACTGCTACTGCTCTCCTCGCTAGGATTGTTTCCTGGAACTTTGATGTAGCCTACGTAATGACCCCAATGTAGGCTTCCACTATGTTCCACAATACCATATAAAGCGTATTTGACCTCTCCATCCTCATCGTAAACATCTTGTCCATCCAATCTTTGTAAGTCTTCGTCATCACGAGCACAAAAGGGTGTTAGGTTCAAGATATACGGAAAGTTTATGCGATCACCTAACTTTGACGTGCCATGACTAGTGATCTGAAATCTTTTCAAGTGGATGGTAAGACATTCTGGAGGTCTCGAAACCATTTGCCAGCGACTACAAGGACATTTCGTGATTGGGATGGGCTTGCTTGTTTCTTTCTTTGGCTGCAAAGTTCCATTTTCAGCTTCTGATATTGAGTTTCTACTGGAAGAAGCAGATATGGATGCTGATTTCTTTTCTTCAGATGAATCACTCTCGGAAAACCCCTCATCCTGCGTTCCCGCAAGTGACAATGCCATATTTTCTTTAGGTGGTTCGGTATCAAGGAAGGATGGCTTATCATTCACTTCACCCAAGAACACTGGAGGAACATCATTTCCTTCATCTTCCATATCAGATGTGTTGCCTAATCCGTCAACTGCAGGTTCATCAAGGTCATGGTCGTCCATGTCTTCCGATCCATTTCCGTATGCCTGCGGCGTTTCTTCATCCATCATATAAGATTTCAAGGGCTCTACATCATTTTCATAGGTAGGTTCAGGCTCAGGTTCAGGTTCCTTTTTACATTCAACTACTGGGGGCTTAATTCCTGGGAAGACCTCTTCGAAGCTGGCTCCCGCTGCTAGTTTTTCTAGATTAATGCGGTGGCAATTTTCACATTCGACTGCGTTCGAAGCAGTCAACTGTTCAGGTTCAGTGAATGACTTGAGACAATCTTCTAAGCTTCCTATAAAACACGTATGATGATATTACAGGTTTGTACTTTTAGCAAATTAAGATTATTTCATATTTCATACATATATGAACGTACTGTTAGCTGAACTATCACTGTCATCATCGAAAATTGAGAACGTTCTCTTAGGAATCGGATTTCTCGAATACTAAAACA
>JAQGAP010002840.1:0-13939 GCA_034697805.1 Orchesella bifasciata | reverse complement strand
CCTTTAGACATTGGCAGGAGAGATTACGATTTTGAAATAAAGAATGCAACAACGACAGAAACTCCTGAAACGACTACTGAAACTACAACGGAATCATCCACAACAACAACGACAACAACAGAAGAGATCTTGCCAATTGTCACTGAGTTTGAAGATGAACGACTAGTCGGTGATCCAAACGTGCGCATTTTGGATGATTATGAAGTTTATCATAGACGTGGCTGCATTAATTTTCATTGCTAATTTTTCACTTTATTCATAATATTGAATATTTTACATAAGTTTAACCCAATCAATTATTAAATCAAACGAATAAAACGTTAACTAACAATTAACTTTACGAGCCAAATGTAATTGTGTCGTGTATCGTGGTACGAATAATCTTTATGAGTTTGTAATAATTATTATTGTCTAGTAAACTTAATTTACGTCTAAAATCTTAAGTAGTAAACATTCTTACTCTAGTTAAAGCTACCGAGCATTTAGGAACTTTTGATTGCTAGGCGTGGAAAACACTTCGCCTTAAAATTGGTATGCATTTTTAAGTCTTTTCCCCTTTTCTAAAAAAATGTACCCGCAACCAATGTGTTGTGTGCAATTTATTTATATAGTTCAGAGCAAAATCATTATGGTTTACGATAAAATTGAGTAAATCTAAAGGGTAGTTACTTCGTGGAATTGTATAGTTCATTCTCAACCCGTTTTCTATCAAGTTACAATAGTTTTCTAAAAGTTAGCCTGAGTTGTGAGTCATAAATTTTCTAAGCTAAATTCTAAATTAAACCTATCGTTAAGTAGATTGTAGTAAATTGTCATATTAAATAATTAAATAGCGAAAACAAGAGTATAATGGTTCAACCAACAAAACCGAAGTAGCGAAAAGAAAGGTTTACTCTCTAATTTCTAATTCTAGACCAGCTTCAATTGTCTCTAATAATGAGTAGGATGAAAATCAGACTTCCAGAAAATTGGCAATACGAATATATTACGTAATGAGTCAGCCTTAAAATGCATAGGCGTGTTTCTACAAAAAAAAGCGACTATTTCGTTTCCAAAAACTCTTATTTTTTTCAAGCCTTTTCCCCTGTCTTGGGAGACCGATTGTTATTCAAAGAGCGAATAGTGTTCAAATCCCCAACTTCAATCATCGAGTTCCGATTTGATGCTAAAATATGAGCGTGGTTGTGATTGCTACTTCCACTTCCAGAAGAAGAGGACCCTGATAATAGGGCCTTGGATTTTCTGTGTTTTGCAATAATATTTTCCATTTGAGTTTGGGTTTCATCAAGCAGTTCCATTTCCGGGTCAGAGTCCACCAGTGTGCGATCTGGAGTTTTGCTTTTCCTTCTCAAGCTTGTCACTGGTCCATGATATGGGGAACCACCACCACCTCCTCCATTTGTTGTGCCGTAGTAGTGAGACACTGAATTTCCAGAGCAGCATGAAGCTGGAAACTGAGGTGGTCGTGGGTGTGAGTGTTGATGATGAAATGGGGTAGAAACGAAGGATGCAGACTGTCTCAAGAAGTTGACCAAATGCTCTGCTTCCTCCATTAAATTGTCATGAGTTGCTTTTGAACTTTCGGCCATTTCCAGAAATTTTTTGGCTTGTTCTCGCATGATTTGGGCGTCCTTAAAAAAATTAACAAAAACAAATTTATCCAATATCACAGTAGATTCGACCTCCATTAGCTCGTATGTTTTATTTAACGTTGTAAGCAGTAAATATTTACAAACCTTAACAACTGATGCCACTTGTTTTTCAATGCTGCCAACTTGTGACTGAAGTTTCGTAACATGATCCTTCGTCTTATCAACGTAGCCCTTTATCATCGTCAGATTTTCCTGAACATTTCCAACATCCTGTTTGAGTGCAGAGACGACCGTGTCCAACTGCTTAGTTTCTTGTGACACTGCCTCCAGCTCTTTGTTTACAGTGTGCATAGTCCGTTCCAAGTGAAAGGCCCTTGCTGCAGAGCCAGCATTTCTGTCAAAGGTTCCATTAGGACTGCCTGTCCCATACGGACTTGTGCTCCCAGCAGTACCCCCATTTGGTCGATGGTAATATCCATTTTGGAGACAAGAATTATTTCCCAAAAGTGGGGATGCATTTGCAGAAGAAGAAGTTGCTCGATTCCCATTAGAACCATTACTAACACCACCACCCTGATTTTTTCGCCCAATTCGTTGCAAAGACGAGAATGAATTTTGCCGACCATAGTTGCCCATCAAGGTCACATTGTTTGAGATATACGTGTCAGCAGTTAAAGTGCTGAGGCTCGAGCCGCTAGAAGTTCTTTGCGGTTTGATATTCTCATCCGGGGGTAAAATGGGGGAACTTGGTCCTTCACTTTCTTTCCCATTCTTCTTCGCAGCAGCATTGCTGACTCCAGTTCCATTTGTAGTTGCAGCTGCATTCTGTTCACGCCTGAACTTCCTTAGGACGCATGGCGGTGGCGTCACTGAAGAGTTCCTCAGTGGAGTACCTAGATAATTATTATTGCATCATTTCATATTGCACATTAAAAAAATTGGACTTTCCTGAGAAAAGTGTAGGTACTCAAGCAGACATACTTCCGCGATAGTTTCCTCCTCGTCCAGATCCACGATTCTGTATGTAGGAGCCAGGACCAATATTAGGTGACCTAGTGAGCCTTCCCCTTCCGGACTTTGACAAAGGAACGCGGTTTTCCTCATCGCTGTCATCAGATGAACTGTATTTGTACACCAAATCCATATCTTGGGAGTCAATCATGTCTGCTGAGTCTGCAGACGCGTTGCTCCAAGTATCAGCTCGCCCCAATTTGTTCTCCTCAGAACCACTTCCATTGCTATTTTTGGGTGAATGAAAACGATGTGCAACTTTGTCAACAGCGATGATTCGTAAATAGTATTTAAAAATGTTTCAAAACTCAAAACCGGCTTGTTTTTAGTTGGCTCAATAAGCAGCATACATTTAACTTTATTAAATTTATTTAAACACTCAAAATTTCATTAAATACTTACATTGGGAAAAATATTGCTAAATATAAAGTACAGATTTTCAAACAAGAGAGTAGTAGTAGTAAATCATCATTTCATCACTATTTACAGAAGTACAGTAAACACATTACATGCTCGTAGTTTGTTAATTAATTAATTAGGGTAGTCGCTGGTAAATTCATGTTTTGTTATTTATAGCAATCATCACAGTTTTCTGTACCTGAACTTAAGATTTATAAAAGGAAAGCACAAACACGTAATTTTACGTACACAATATTAATATTATTAGTATTGCTACTACACATAACTTTGCACTGTCAAATAAAATCATACTTGCCATCCATCATGATTGAGTACTAATTCAGAGACAGTTGGAATTACAGAGGCAATTAGGGGAAATTCATTTTGATAAAAAAATCAAGGTGATCCTCTGTAAAACAAAGATTATAAGGCAAGGAGAAACTTCACCTCCAGAATACAAAATTTATTCTCTTTCAAAATTTGGTATTTCGTAATAGATTCATATTGTCTCTAGAATCTGAATTGAAAGGTTGAGGACATAATTTTTGTAGTTTTATAGAAATTATACTTGTGATGAGTATATTAATTATGCTACCATTATATTGTCTACATTAAATTGAACTTCGCGACTATGACTAGGCTTGCGTTTTGTTTCTAAATGTATCAAACATTATGTAAGTGGTATTATATGGTAATATATGGTTAACTCCAAAATCGATAGGATAACTAGCGTGTTAATATTGGGAGCACTAAAAGCACGATTCTTTGTTGAAGTAATTATAAATTCAGGGTCACAAACAATCACAAGACGATTCAATATCAGATAGCACACGGTTGACACACTCGATCAAATTTTTAGTGACTTTTCAGGATTGAGTTGTGATTACGGCTCAGGTGGAGGGATTCACAACAAGGAGCAAATAAACTTTTGAAATTTGGATTTAAACGAAGTGTTAGAGCTGTTAGAAGGAGTTTTGGAGGACGCTCGTTTGGATCCCGAACTCTTCGGGGAAGGTGGAGATCCGTGCATGGAAGAGTAGTCCGAGGTGGAGTCCACATCGTCACTATCAAGTCCTTTGGAAACGGAGCCATTTGTTGCCGTTGGAGTTGGCATGCGAATGAACCAAGCGTGCTCAAAACTGCTCTCATCGTTAGTTATCAGATCGGGATTGGTGTTAACAGGGGAAGATGAAGAGGAGGAGGGGGAACCATCACTCAAATCAAAATCTAATCGATCACCACTTCCAGTGCCTGAAAGGGAGCCCAACCTGCTGTTGCTTTTGGTGTTTGGGTGAGTGACAGAAGATGCTTCGAGAGCCGAGAGACTTGTGGCACGACCACGAATGTCGCGAACATCTTCGTCTGAGTCCACCAGGGAGTCCACGGCGTCGGGACGGGAATCACTGATTCCGGATGATCTGCCGAGGTTGGATTTTCGAGGGAGGCGACGACCTTGGGGTCCCTTGACACGACCCTTTGTGACGTGATCAAGTCTGTCTCCTGAACGCGGAAGAGTGCCTCCATTTTCTTCTTCCTTCGTCTTTGACTTGGAGTTTAGTGAATCTTTCTGCAAGAGAGAAAACAAAAGAATTTTCAGAAAGTATTCAAACAAGATTATACTGTGGCTGGCGATCATAAGCATTTAGTTCCAGAAAATAATTACCCTCTTTCGACCGAAAACCATTTTTTGTTTAATAAAATTAAACGTTTTACGCCGAAATATTTCTATTAACACTTCCGAAATCTACTGCAGTTCAAAACTGGAAAAAGACCTGCTATTTCTGCTACTAAATCATGTATTCAAGAAAATCTTTTCGACGTTGCACTGGTGGTTCAATTTGTCAGAATACTGAAATTCTGTTTTACGCCTTGATACTTTGATTTGCTGCTTGATTTAATTATCAAAAGCTTTAACCAAACTTTGAACGCGAGGCGTCCACAACGACAATCCTCTCACCACAACTGCAAGCACCAAACTCACAACAAATTTTGTGATATTTGCAGCAGCTTTAATTTACATTGTCAATAACTGCACGTCAAAAGCATGTCACTAAATCTGGCCAACTACGAAGAAGACTGACCACAAAAAAGAGGCTTTGTTAACAAGACGAGAAATAGTAGTGATGAGGATGACGCACACATTGACAATAGACCAAAACTAAACAAGTAGCAGCGGCCAGAATTCCTGGAGATACAGATATATGCGTGCATTCAATTCAGCAAACAAAGCATTGAAACGTAATGGTCGGACATTCCAATGTTCAGTTGAGTGCGATATGAATTCTGTTTCAGATTTTTTGTTGACCATTTTTTGTGTTTGTAATGCATAATCCTTGTTTCGTAGTGCAGCAAACTAATAATTACTACTTTTTAAATGTGTCTAATACTATTTACTCTACAATCTACAACACATGCGCACTCATCAGAGCTTGTAAATGTCATCCAAATCATCACGAAGGAAAAAGCTATCTACATGCGCTTTTGACCATCGCATCATGACATTATGATGCACAGTAACAGGGCAGAAAAGTCATTGTGCACGTTATGTACTTAGGTATATGATGTTGAATGTTGAATTTACATGAAATACAGTTTACGATTTGGATACATATTATATCTGAGCAAATAAAATGGTGGAAAAATGTTTGACATAATGCATCCTCTCATAGTGTCCGTCTATTATACAAAAACAACTCTACGAGAAAATTTTGAAGTTTTTACTGATTTATGCGTCTCTTAAATATAAAACTGCAGCTATACAAATAAATATTTGTGTAGATCACCTTTTTCCCATTTTTATAGGGTTTGAAATCTTAAAATAGGCATTCCGTATAGTGCAATTAATTGGGCAACATAATGATGTACACTGTAGGTCATGTTTTTAATTATTACTACTTCCGCTCCTTTGTTGCACCCAGTAGTAAAAACCACTTTTCAACATGCTTCCAAATTAAATCAACGGACCGAAATGAGAGAGACATTGAATAAAGTAGCGTAAGCAGTTTTCATGCGATAATAATAGTAATAATAATTTCATGTCACTCTCCTGCACTAACATGAATCACCCACTAAAATGAATCTATGTATGTATTTGTCGTTTGCATGCAATATAATGCACACTTAACCAAGTTAAACGATAACTCGTTCACCAGAGCAGGCAAGATAGTGCTTCCTTTGTTCTATCTTGGCTGTACAAAGGATAGGAATAAACTTGGGGTTTGGAAAGTCAAATCTCATGATGTACATTCGACTAAAGGATCAAAGCAGTAGTGAAAATTCACGCTGACTAATCTTAAGAGCGTATTTATTCTTGGTGACAAAACTAACATGATATTTTTATCTTTACAGTTGCACGTGTGAGTCCATTCGTCCACATTTCTTCAATGCAGAGCTTTGACTAAATAATTATAAGACTAATTCACTACTAGCGTGGGATCTTAATGCGTCATACTCATTTCCCTATGTCTACTATGATATTAGTGACTCATCGATTGCATTGAAATCAAGATGACGTTAAATATTAAGTCTGGACGGGATTGAGACTTTGATTCTGACTAAATGCTAGTTAACGTTTTTTTTCTATATTTGGAGACTGAACGTTTTGATAAGAATGTGAGTAATTTTTTTTACCTTGGTCAGTCCTGGAGCTGGCGTCAATGAGCCATCTCGAGTTCGCTTCTCCTTTCCTCGAATGTGATTCATGGCAGAGTTGATGGCATTAACCCATTCCTTCATTTCTGTCACTGTGTCTGCGGCGAAGTAATGCCGACCCTGTTAATTTCATAAAACAGATAATTTTTATTACTTACAAGATAGTTCCTGGGCAATTATCGATTCACAGTTTGCATTGATTAATAATGATAAATAAGAAATATAATTCCGCCAATAAATAAATGTAAACTTTCATATAGACCACGAACCATTTCTCTAATATGTAAAAGTACTGGATATTAAAACCAACTGCAGAATTAAGCTTTCACTAGTTACTTTGGAATGCGAAAATGATTTTGTTGAAAAATCTTGTCAAATCAAAAAGGTGGCTTGCTGTTCGAAGTTTTATGGTAACTATCCCTCAACACTTTATAGGCATCTTAACAACTACCTATGGCTCTTCCTTTACCAAGTTTCAACTCAAAACCAAACACCAACAACAACACTTTTTTTTGCGCAAACTTAGAGAAAAAAGTGAACCTCTAGGCATAACATCTAAAACGCTACTACTCAACCCCATGAAGAAACGCTCAAGGTTTTAATGCTCATTTCTCTTTCTGATTCCATAAATCATCACTGGCAGTGCCACACCATGTCATCTATCTAACATGGATGATTGTTGTAAAAAAACTCTTCTTCGTCTTCACTTTACACAAGTCTCAATTAAGATGATGATGTGCTGACGAGATTAAAGGAGATACTACTACCATGCAGTTAGCTGGCAGCACAGTGAAATAATAATTTGTGCTTTACTATCTTTTTGTAGTGTGCCTAAAATACACATAATAATGTCTACTCCGTTGCATTTAACAATGAATAATGATAATGTAACAGAGGTAAACTGCAATGCAACGCAACTCGCCGCGATCACGGAGTCGGCGACGATGACGATGGACGAAAAGGCATGATAATGATTATGATTGTTGGGAATTCCTTTGAGAAAAGAGGCATAGCCACAACAGAGCCACATCTCCACCCCCTTGTTCACTCTATAGGTATTTAACATAGTTTCATAAATTCCTCCATTTTTCTCTGATCCTAAAGACACATTATTTATTACTGAGGAATTTTTAGAACGACAATATTTTAGATTCCATTCATATGACGTAGTGGCTCAATGTTATGCGTGTAGTTTTGCTGTTAGTTATAGAACACGATGACAATGGCAATGGCAAACAAATATCTAATCCAACATGCACACTCTTATTATTGCATTCCTTTAGCCACCAACTGTCTGAGTCTGTCTACCTGGCCTGAACTCCATAACTCACAGGGCAAAAAATAAAATCTAGCATAAAGCTACGATTTTTTACGGTCGCCGTCACAGGATATGGTCTGCTTGCACAGAAAGGTTTAAAATTAAAAACGGCAAAAGTCTTTCTTTCAACCGAGCAATATAATGATGATCCATTTTCCACATTAAATGAGTAGAAAAAAACTTACATTTTCTTCACACGGACTTAATGCCATTTTCCTTGCAAAAATTTTTAATCCACTTTGACACTGACTAATAACTACACACAACCAACTCAATCCGTGCCTAACTGAGAGTTAGTTCTTGTATTTTTTTAAAACCACGACAAATTAACACACTTTCTGCACCATTTTTCTAGTAACTTTAAAAGTAAGGCAGTGACTGAACTTGGCCAACTTCGTTACAGTAACAGGAACAGTCTATTCGAGACTCTCAATCCAAACTCCAACCAAAATAATATCGTACGAGCGAGTCGTTTTCGTACAATCAACTTTTGGCCACCTGCATTATGGATCTAATCTTATAATTAAACATGATACTTTACACCCTCGATTTCGATAGCTGATCATAAATTAACTTTTTGTTTGGTAACGCATGAACAACTGAAAAAATCTCTTACTACACAAGTTTTTGACCAGTGATTATTATTCCACCTAGCAGGTGTGTAGGCAAATGGGCATGGGATCGCTAGCAAAAATCAACTATCAACTTTTCATGTCCATGTCCTTGTTGGAAAACATAAAAAGTACAAGATTGTTTCTCACTTGCTACAAAGTTCAATACTAATCTGGTATCTGGATTGATGAATGTGTGCGCAAAATTGATTTTTATTATTTTACTACATGACTATGACTCTATCCCACGCTCACTATTTTTAGGTTCTTAGCCAACCAATATGATTATTAATCTATTCATAAGTAATAGCATTATGGAGATAAGTGGGAATATGAAGCATATTATTTTTGCAGAGAGCAGAGCTCGAGAGAAGAATGAAATCCATCTTGCCTCTACTACTACTATGATTGAAACTGAAGGTTGCCAAAGATGGCAGTTTAGATTAAATTAGGCAAATAATATAATGTAATCATAATGTGCAATGAAAAATTAACTTGACCTGCCTTTCCTCTTTGAAAAAATGCTAATTACTTTTGCACAATAGAAAAGAAACACTCAAGTTTATGGGAAGGTGCGGATGTTAGCGCGAAAAGATTTAGGAATGAGGTAATAATAATCGTCTCACCGTTTTGTGTGATTTTATTGTGATTATTTACTGCTCGCCGATGTGTTTCGTGGCTTGGTATTATATTATTTGCTATATTATTGATGTAATTTGCTGCAGGCATCTACTCAAAGTTTATTTTGCGAGTATTAACATGAGTGAATAATGAAGTAACCTTTTGTCTTGGATTCGTTTAGCTAATGCGAACAAAAGAATGGGCTACTAAGAAATCACATCCCATCATAATATCACATCAACGAGAACCCAAGGGTCATCATATCCTCCTCCGCCTTTTTCTTTATCAGCATCTCTAACAACAACAACGTTTGAGTTATGGCTGTCGGCTGTTTTTGTCAGTGCATCGGAATGCACTGATAGACAGCAGCTTATAGCTAGTTCTGCCTGCGACGATAATGATAATGCACATATTACTCATTCCTTTGAGTGAATGCAATTAGCGAATAAAGTGTATTGTATTTGTATAAACAACACAGGTATGCATGCATGTTCCTTTGACATATATCAGACTCCCAAGTGAGACTACTTACTTAATGGCAGTAGAGACAGTGTTGGAGCTAATGTAACCAGAACCACCAGTAATAATGTTAGAGTCATGCTCTGCGCCGATGTAATCGGTGATGAAAACCAGTTTCTGCATGAAATATGTGTTAATTGCAATCTATTCCCAGCAAATGGAATATTATACACACGACGAGGATTATAATATGGTGATGGTGATTTGATTGCGTGGCCTTTGCAGAACTTTGCTATTTTCCTATCTGAAGAACGGGCGATTGACAGGTGGCTCCTCATTTTCTGTTTCTTCTGGCACTACTCATTTTCAAAGGAAAATGTGGATTTTATTGTTTTTTATTACATGCTTTTCCTACACACATGATTGCTTACTCGGTGTGGCATCAGGTGGGATGGAGAAGGCTAATAAGTATACATGAGATACGTGTGTGCGACGCTGATGAGCTTATATGTATGGTGGAGCACAAACAAGCAAGGCCCAGTTTCATCAAAAAAGGAAACTTGTAGAACGGACTTATTAGGAGGTTGTGTGTGTACCAATCATATTTTTTACATTAAAAAATTGGCATTTAGCAAAGTAGGTATCAAGTTCATGAAAAGGCTTACCGAGTGCGACTCGAAGAAGCCTTTCTCTGTGGAGCCGATGACGAAAACGTTGGTGGTTTTCCGAGCCATGCGCGTTGTCGCTTCGGTGCACGTGTCGAAGTACTCGAGATTTACGAATCCACAGGATTTTTCTGTTCCTTCCGATTTCTGAAATAAATATTTTCATAAATCCATTTAATTATCACGAATTTACAAACTGAATGACAACCCGTCGAAGTACCTTCATACGAACAAATTTACCTCATTTTCGTAAAAATACAATTTCGTCTTCACCAACAGACAATATCTCTCTCGCCAAGTGCCCGACGTCAAGATCCCTTTCCCACTCAACTTTTTTAGGTGGCCAACCTTGGTAGCCTTTTCGCGAAGGGATGTCGCTGGAGGAAGTTCCTGCTCACGTCCACGTCCCATTTTGAAATGATGAGGAGATAATTATCCGTTCGTTCCACAGAAGCACACACGCCCGTCCCAATGACAAAGTCGATGGTGATGAGGGAAATGAAAAATAATACACAGGAAAGAGAAGAGAATGATAATTTAGCCGGTTACATTGATAGATAAAAACACGCCGTCGTATCACCAAAGTTCATCACATTATTCGCAGGCTCAACATGATTTTGATTTGATAGGAACTACAAGTCTAGCTGTTCTCTACATATCTCCACTCAGCTCACAATAACAACGCTTGCATAAACTACAAATCCAAATCCAAGTCTAATCAGAGGCAAGGTAAAAGAATCAAGTTCACAGAAACACTGTTCACTACTCTCTACATCCAAAAAGTCATAAATGGTCATATATCAAGTTCTTTTTCAATTTTCATCAATGATTAATATCAGACCAGAGCAAGACGCACGAACACTCCTTTTTCATAATAGTTCCAAAATGTTTTAAAGCGAATGGTTTCAGAATTAATTCACAATTGTGTCAGCCCAGCAGCTCGTAGCTGGCTAATAATAATACAGCGTTTCAAATTTTACAGAGAATTGTTCACAAAAATGCAATTTCCTGTCTGTTTACCAGTTTTAGGTATTTCTAGGTTGGACTATGGAGTTTGGCATGGAGGTAGCAGCCTCTGGATTGAGAACTACTGATGATCCTATCTTTTAGTAATAATTCTAAATGTCCTTTACATATTTACGAACGATACCTGTTCCACTCCACTACCACAACCAACATCAAACTCACTACCAGTTTCATTTCATCATTAGAATGTTTTGTGTTGTGCCAGTGAATGAAGAACGCCCTTGCTTTGTCCGCTGTTGCCTGTTTAGCACAATGCCAGCCACCTAAAATAAATCTTTGAGAGCGTACCTTGCACTACCACAAAAGCTGACTGTTTATTCTGGCTGGCTGGAAGTAGTGTAGTGGTCGTGGTCGTTTAGGACAAAAAAAACACATTCCAAATGCAAGTGTATGCATCGATTTTCGTTGACTCTGATGTTAACTTGATGACGACGATATTATTAGACTACCGGCACTCACTCACTCCTGTTGCTTATGAAATGGAGTTTATGGTGTATTTGTATTATAAATCTACATATATTGTACCTACTTATGTACATTTTGATTATGTGTTTAACAATGTTAACATGTTACTACCTGCTTTTCTCAATGCGAGTCTGGATTCGAGAAAAAATTGTATTTTATAATACGCAAAGAATATTCAATAGTAGAACTAATGATGATACAACTGACAAATCGCTACGAGACCTTTCTAACAAATGTGTACCTCGGAAAAATGTTTGGATTATATTAATCAAACTTTGTTATGTTGATATTTTTAGTGTTCATATTCATATCTTTTTATATTCATAAAAGTTTCAGCTTTGTTCTGACGTGGAAAGACTTGATTTAGCTTGAGGTGCTCCCTCAAATGTCTCTTTCTTTTGAAGTTTGTTACAGGATAAAATGCTAATGCACATGCATTCACTTCACTTATGCTTGTTAATGCTCTGGTTGTTTTTCACAAACAAATCCCAGCCTAATTATTGTGCATCTGACAAAAGAAACGTCATTATTATAAGAATATGTATGCATGTATCTCATTGAAACTGCTAAATGGCTAAATGTAACATTAAAATTACAAAATAACTGAAAACAACCGGTAATGTATTGAATGACAGTTGTTTATGGTTCATGATAATATTATGGCACTCGAAATTATCTTTTTATTTCGTGCCACAATACATAATACGCATGTGGATCCACTGCAGCGAGACAATAAAGGATCCAACCTAATATATTAAATTGTAATGCTACTTGAGCATAAAAAGGGAACGGAGTATATATGGTAGCAATCTAGCAATAATAATGAACAAGCTAATGGTCGGAAGGGTGGAACAAATTTACTCGAAACAAAACAGAAAATCACATTATTTGAGAAAAAATGTCTGCATATTATTGCACCCACGGGTTACACACTAAATAGGTTCGTTTGTAGGGATGATTATGATGTGATGGGAGATGGGAGACGTAGTTTAGGTTAGGAAGCTAATATATTACAGAAAAAGTAGATGAAATCATCCAGTTCTTTGTTTTCACAAATCACCGCTACCTGTACTATGTAAAATGACACCAAAGAATTGATCCGATCTACTTACATGTAGTAGTAGAATTGTAAATTTTCTTATTCAGTTACAACGCCAAACTGAATCAGTTATCGTATAATTATTTGTGGAACTCTAACTTTGTATAATCCACAGAACAAAGACTGGCGTTATTACATTATTCCGTATCAAGATTACTCGAATGAGTTCAATTTTACGTCATCAGCACCACACCACATGATGCGGTTGGGTTGGCGTTGGTGTCTTTCGTTAAGTAAGTAAGTAAGCAGTGCTTAAGCTCGTGAACGCATTGATAAAAGATGAGAAACAAAGTAATAATGTTGATAAAAGAACGTGTTGTGCCCGACGTAACATGTCATTAGCAGTTGCATAGATCTCACCGAAGCCAATCCAAACTCGAACCAAAATATTGAATGTGTTATTGTCTCATGTCACATAATGGCATTAACTTCATCACCGTCATAATAAGTGATACCGTTTTCTGCATTATCATCATCACATTCAAGTTTATGACCACGGAGCTGTATTATGCATGTTGTTAAAAATATTGACGTTCTTTTGAATATTATTATTAATCCATATGGGTTTTTTCCTATTGGAATTCCAAGAACTATGCTCAATAGTAATTAACAAATGATACGGAATTAATCACAAGTTTTATACAGTTAGATACATCGCTACTTCAAAAGGAGCTGCTTAGTTGGCTACCTAAACTGTGGAAATCATGATGATTCAGCTTAATTTAAATACAAAGAATTCCAAAGAAAGGCTTTTCACAGATATTCATTAAAACTATAAAAAGACACGGGAGACAATATGGGCTCTGGGAAAACGGGGAGAAGAAGCTTGAGATGAAGTGTGCACCTGCTTCAACCTCAGCCATATAGATGCTTACACGCCTTTATAACCTTAACATTGAAAGTCTGAAATTAGTAATCAAACCATGAAATAACATTTATACATTGTCAATTGTGCATATTTTAAAAGTGCTCCTCATGAAATGACTTTCTGCTCTAGACACACAATGAAACTACTTGAATTA
>JAQGAP010002839.1:0-13940 GCA_034697805.1 Orchesella bifasciata | reverse complement strand
TAACAATTATTGTATGAAATAACCTACACTAGGCGGTCATGGTCAAGGTTGTGCACATTGTGCAGAGTGCAGGCAGAAGACCTAATCTTTTCATCTAATCAAAAAATTCTTAAACAATATTATTTGTAGATTAATATTGCTGTAATCGGCAATACATTATTCTTCAATCTTGAGATTGAGTTCAAGACATTCTCATTCGTTTTTGGGTCTGGTTGCCGTATGCATCTTCGAAAAGCAAATGTCGGAATCTCGGATGTTCCCGAAACTGTGACTCCAGTTGTTGCACCAGACGTTCGTTCAGAAAGTAAAGCTACATCAGACAAGAAACAATCCGTTTTAGAAACTTATGGTTATCGACATTATACAACTTTAAAGACTTGGGGGCAACTAAAACATACCTGATGGCAGGGACTCAGCTTGAGTTGACCTTGTTCAATTTGATCCAACAAAACTTCATCGGCATGTGTGAGGACCTGAATATTGGATTCCTCCAAGGCCGGACAGTAGGAGAGGGTGAGCAAGGGGGCTCCTTCAACTCTCATGAAAAACTGTAATATCAACGGAACAAAATAATAATTCAGCACTAACATACTTAGACCAGTAAATAACTTAACTATATGAATTAACTATATTATATCTTGGTGAATAAAGAAGGGATCATGGGTCATAAAGCATAAGGGAAAAGTATGTTCGAATACGAAGATGTAACAGAAGCGTAATTACAATTACAGACATTGGGCCTAAAAGTAACCAGCTTCTATGCCAGTCATTTAGCAGTTCAAATCCTTCAACAGAACATCTAATATTCTAGACAACAACATGTGCAAAATAGTTAAACTAAAAGACTTACATTGTCAGTCCCAAATCTTAGCATACTGATCTGTTCAAAGCCAATGTCAATAGTCAAAACCTTTCTCATGAGATGTTGATTTGGAGTAGTTGGTTGAATAATCGGAAGTTGGCACTCGTACGTTATACGGCTACCACAAATTTAAAAAAACGAAAAACAAAATGGCATAAATCAATCAAAATTCAAGGTAATTTCTAAATTACATAAAAATGATTTCATACTTCGTATTGAACATAACACGAAGTCGGTTCGGATTAATGCTGGAGAAAGACCGAATACAGTAGCAACCGATTTGGAGCAGCTTGAGTACCAAAGTTGAAGTACGGAACGGTGGTGGTGGTGGTGCTGCTGCAGATGGGCGATTTTCCAATGAACCACGGCAGATAACGGGGGTGGCTGATGAATTAATATTTCCTGTACTTGTTCCAGTATGAGGTGGAGAAGTCGTCATACTAGTGATAGGCACAAGGGCCAGTTGAATTTGCCTTTGTCTTTCTTCCTCCGTCATATCCTTATGATCATCATCCGCTGTGTCTGCGTCCAATGATCCGTTCGTTGAATTTATCAAATTTTCCGTTAGAGTCTGTTTCTTCGGAAGTATTTCTGTAAAATATTTTAACATCATTAACTTGTTCAAGTAGCAAGTATGACAAATATTTCCAATTTATGCATTTAAAATAAGACATTTCATACCCGAAATTGGTGGTAATGGGGGTAACATCGCCAATTCTTCTCCCGTGATACCTGCCTCGGAGTGACTAGCAGCATTTTGTGACAGTTCATTACTTCTAAAGCTTTCACTATTGTTCATTGTGTAGTCGGATTTCTCTTCATCTTGCCTGTTTAGTTCTACATCGTTGTCATTTTCAGTTTCCTCTTCATCTCTTTCAGCGGAAGCATTGTTTTCGTCGGACGTGAGAGCGTTCATGGCGTCTTTCACAGCTCCAGCTACACAAATTCCAGTTATTGGAGGCATGTCGGGACGAATTACAATCTCTTCATTCTTTAAATTGGCTAAGGCAATCATTTGCTCACGAAACGTAGAATCTTCTAAATCCTGTTCCGTATTTCCGCTTCCATTTTCTTCTCTCTTCTGTTCGGTCGGTTGCCGAGTTTTCTTTTCCTGTTGTGGTTGATTCACAAAACGTTGTCCACTTCCGTAGCCCTCTAAAAATTCAGAATTGGCAGATACTTGGCTGTTATTATTACTATTGGTCATTCCTTTTTTCGAACCCCTTTTACCCTCTTCCTTATACTTTTTTGCTAACATGCTATTTTTGACAGCTGGAGTTCTTATGGGTGCAGAAGGTGCTCCACATTCTAATCTCGATATTAAGGCTCGCTTTAACTGGAGCAACTCGCAAACAGTAAAGTATCCTCGATGTCTTGCTGAGTCTGGAATATCTTGCGGAGTCATGAGTCTCTGACATTCTGTAGGCATTTTCTTCCAAAGGTGTTCCAATCCACCTGGCAAAGTTGTGGAATCTTCAATCGTAGGGTGCAGAATGTTGTTTGGAACAGTCATTTTAGCGGATGTCATTGAAGCCAGTGCTGATGACAGGGCAGAGGCAGAGCAAGTATTAGTTACTGAATTGGAAACGGGTACTGATGACGCTTGCGCACCACCCATCCAGCCCACCGTAGAAGACGATGATCTTGGGGTGTTTAGTGCTGCTATCAAAGGATTTTGCATGTGCATGCATGAATGCTGCATGAAGCAGGTTGCTTGTTGTTGCATAGTTTGTGGGTGTGTCTGTTGCTGGCTATGATGATTATTGTGAAAAAACGCACCCATTTGGTTATTTATATATTGTGCCCCATTTCCCCCCACGGAGTTAAAATTCATTCCAAAGGGCATCAGAGTCTGAGAATTAGAATGAACGCTGGGATGAGGAACGTGTGAAGGAGGCAAGTGAGAAAACTGATGATGATGAACATTGCCTTGCTGTTGAGCCATGGATAGCATCTGATGCTGGGGATGACCCTCCATTAGCTGATGTTGAAGATGCTGATTGGTGTAATGGTTAGCTTGATGATGAATTGGAATATGATGATGTTGATGAGCTTCCATAATCATGTTACTTTGATTTTGTAACGCAGATAGACTATGTTGTAATCCACCCTGTATTCCTGCTCCTGTTGATGATACGACCGATGGAGGTGGTAAATTCTGGAAATAGTTTGACTGTCCATTGCTCTGACTAGTACTGTCGGTCGGCGATTGCTTTTCAGAATCAGAGGTAGTAACGGTTGAATTTGGACTGGTAGATACTTCGCTGCTGTCGCACATTTTGAAGTCGTTAGAACTCATTCCGACGTGATGCTCGGTATCAGTTTCTAACATAAGGGGTAGAAATGTAGTGGCAGGAAATGAGTAAGTAGTTGATGTTGAAATTGGTGATGGGGGTGTAAGGGCTCTCAATGGAGAGTTTACAGGAGTGTCCGGTTGCTTAGCTTTGATAGGGGTGAGTTGATGTGAATCTGATTGACAATCTTCATCATTTGAGGTTTTTGGAGAAGATGTCAAACTAAGGAACTCCTCGTACAAATCCTTGTAATTGACTGAGGACGACATTCCTTCTGCTCAAAAAAGAATGAAGGCCACACCGGGAAGAAAAGGAGCCTATTTTGTAAAGAAATCTCAAAGTGTTATTTATGCAAAATGTAAATTATTCACATTCACTTCTGAAACTTTTGATTAAGCAAACAGAAAAGAAAAAAAAACATATTTGTATACCGTAATGATTTATGGTTCAACTCCTTCTTGACTATATATCCTTACAAAAAAATACCAAAAGAAAATCGGACAGCTAGTTTATCGGGTGAAAGATAATTTTTTTTAAATTGGTCTCCCAAAAAATAAGGCACTTCCGTGCTGCTTCTTGTAAATCGTTCAAGGGTGTATTTAAAACCATAAGCTTCTCGTTTTCACGTTCATTTTACCCGACTAGATTTTCCATATTCATATATACCTAAATGCTTTAATAAAGGCGACTGTCTGGTGTGGATTCCGTTGACTATCACAAAATGATCTTCATGAATTTTTAACCTTATAGTATATGCATTCGATATCACCATCTAATATATCCTAGTTTAAAAATGAATCCACACTCAATGGAAAAAATTCAATTAGCAGTCTGTTTCATTGCTCATCACCATATCCCTTTTTATGCATATTAGTATGAACTCCGCTGAAAGAAATACTTTTACCTTTTCTCACAACCCAACAATAATTCCTGTGGCAAGCGAAGCTTATGAACGCTTACCTTTTTGGTTTTTGGTGTTTTGTATGGTTGTTTTGTCATAGGTGAGCATCTTTGTGGAAGTGAAGTGCAAATCGTCCTGAAGTCTCTCTGGTACCGGACCAGAAGAATGTTCTTTGCATTAAATTCATGAGTGAATACCTAACCTAATCCTCCTCTTCTTATCGCACACTTTACTTGGTTCCATTCGTCTTCTAATCACATCACTTTTTCTTCTAGCTAGGCGTGCATACAGTGATACAGACATCCGCAATCCCATACACTATTCTTTTCTAATGCAGGTACTACGACCGATGTCAACTTTGATTTGTATTAAATGTTATCGGATTCGACTTCCCATTCTTTGTTCGTCAAACTTTTTCGTAGTAAATACACACGCGTTATTTTTAGAGAATGCAAACAAGCAACGGACAAACGGAATTTTATGACTTGGATTGTCAAGAGTCGTGAATATTGAATGCTAATGCCACGACACGACGGATGCTTTTTTCCAACAAAACTCAAAACACTATTACAAATGCCAATACACCATGCTTAAAAACCAGCAACAAATTTATCTTAGCATGTTGGCCTTTTGGCTAAATTTTCCTGGATTGCCGAGTTTCCAATTTGAAACGAGAAGAAAATCAGCGTTTGTCAAGTATCCAATCACAAGACGCAATGCGCTGCGTCGAAGGATGAGAAAGGGCGCTATATTATGAATGTTGAAAACTTTTACTGATGACGCCGCATAAATCTTTACGTTTTTCATTTATTGAGCCAATTAGCCAAAGACATGTTAGAATAGATAATGGACATTTCTGGTTCAACTGACACACTTTGTGTTGAAAATTTCAATCCAGTAGCCATCGGGATCCTTGATAAAGGCAAGCCCCTTCATGCGACCATCATCAGGCTTTTTCACAAACTCGACTTTTTGCTCCTCAAACCTTTTGCAAGCTTCATAAACGTCGGGTACGAGAATTCCGATGTGTCCATAGCCAATCCCATCTTTATTCCCAACATTGTATGATTGCAGAGGATCATTTTCAGTTCCCCAGTTACTGAAAAGTGATAAAAGGCATGGTCTTATCTTTCTGAAGATAATGACGAAGGTGGATTTACTAAATTTTATACTGACTGGGTAAGCTCCAAGGTTGCTTTTCTTGTCATTGCCCAAAGGGCCCTTTTTGGTGGATCGTTAGGAACCTCTTCCTTTGGTTCGTAGCCCATGAAGTACAATGAAAATTTAGCAGCAGGAAAGTCTTTCTTCACCAATAACGTCATGCCTAGCACCTTTGTATAGAACTCTAGGGAGCGCCTTGGATCCTTGATTCGGTACATTGTTTGTTGGAACATGAAATCCTAAAGGTGGACGAAAGTATTGAATATTTAGGTTAGGGCAGGAAGAAAAGTAAGATGACACAAATGAATTTGATTCCATTCCATCATTGCCGAGTGCGAATGGGAAAAATGAATCTTTTGAATATCATTTTACACACCTGCGTTGCAGGATCCTTTGACCCGCAGATCGCCTCAGCCTCTTCATCAGTTAGCGGTGGCTTCACTTCTTCAGCCATGGTTTGCACTATTTTGTTGATAACCTTTGTTACTGCACGTTTCAAACGGAAAATGAGAACCAATTAATTGACGTGATCAAGTCTACAATGGGTTTCGTTTGGAAACTTGTTTCGTGACCAAAAAGTATAGTTCCTCTAAAAGAATCTTTAGGCGTAGGCTATTAAAGTTAATTCTAAACAGTTGTGTAGTTTTGTCACAGTATGCATGAATTGATGGAAGGTGACATCTCAACCTTGTTTCTGTGCATTACCAACATCGTAAAAACACATGGAGCTCACTATCCAACTATATTTGGGATATATGCAGAAGACAGGCAAATGACCTTGAAAAGTTATCGGTTTGCTTCTGCCCTACCGAAGTTTAATGACATATGCACCATACATTTTTGTGTGTTCGTATGTAAAATGGAAACAGTTCGGCACCACATTTTATGACAAAAAATTTGCAATTGAATTCATCGGCATTAGTAATGCAGATTGAAGACAGACTGAACATAAATGAAGCAAATTAGGCATTTTCTGAAAATGACTTTAAACGTAGTGAAGTGATGATGAAGGTCAATGTTTTTTTAGGAAGAGTCACTCCATTAAAAAATGTGAGTAGTCATACTATTCGCAATGATTGTCGATTGCCATTTCAAATTTTTTAACAATCAGTGCCGGAATGAATCTTTCAGATTTCATTTTGACGTTGTCTCATGGCTGGGAGCTTTAGGTAGACGGACGGAATACATGCAAACCAAGAAACGCTGTGGTAGGTAAGGTAAGCCTTACCTGGTAAGGTATGTATATAATGCATTTGCCCAAATATCAGTCTCTTATGTACAAAGCAATAAACAAACATAACAGGTCTTCTTACCAGGCCACCCCAGCTTTCGTTGTACCCAAGCGGTAAAGGGAACGCTTTCATCAAAAAGTGTTTTTATCCTTTTTGTTTGATTCTTGAGTATCTGTCAGTAAAAGTGCAAATTGCACTCTAAATATTAAAAACTTACTGGAAAATCAGGACGTTAAGTCGGTTGCAGTATCTTCTAGTGATAAGCATGGAATGAGAGTATTCTTAGTTTCAGAAACTTGAATTATAATGTAAAGGAGGAGATCCGTCAGTCAGTCGAAAAAGTTTGTTGTTTAATCGTCATTGCTAGTTTACTTTGTCATTCTTGGTTAGTGACATTCGATTTCGATCCACATCACTGAAAATGTTTTACCATGTAAGTCATCACGTACACGAAACTGATAATAAATATATGTAGTAAGTAAAGCGGATTATCAAATTGTTTGATTATGGTTCTATTCAATTCTCTTTATTTTAGATAAGCATGGAGCATGAGATCCTTCTTCATCCTCAGTATTTTGGACCCAAGTTATTGGATACGGTGAAGCAAAAGCTGTTCACAGAGGTGGAGGGAACTTGCACCGGAAAGTATGGATTTGTTATTGCAGTTACCACGATTGACAAAATTGGAGCAGGTACAATTCTTCCTGGTCAAGGGTTCGTGACCTATCCAGTGAAGTACACTGCCATTGTATTTAGACCTTTTAAAGGAGAAGTTGTTGATGCTGTTGTGACGCAAGTCAACAAGGTTGGCATGTTTGCTGAAATTGGACCTCTTTCTTGTTTCATTTCCCATCACGTATGTACATAATTTCATATTTGAGCAGCTATTTTCAATATTTGTAAATAGCCCATGTACTCAATTCCTTCTTTAAATTTTTCTAATGATTCACAAAATTTTAGTCAATTCCAGCCGAAATGGAGTTTGATGCATTAGCTACTCCTGCATGTTATAAATCCAAGGATGAAGATATCGTTATTAAGCAGGATGATGAGATAAGACTTAAAATAGTTGGCACGCGAGTTGATGCAACTGGAATTGTAAGTTAACTTGTTTATCAGAGTTATATTTATTCCTACATTTACATTACTATAAATGTCGCATTGTTTATAATTGTCATGTCCTATCTTGCAGTTTGCAATCGGAACCCTTATGGATGATTATCTCGGGCTGATATCCAGCTAAACGAAAGCTGACAATAGACTTTACTATTTTTACATGCGAGTTTGTATTAAGCAGAGTTATGCGGTCTTCAGTAAAATAATTGTTTTTAAATTCAAAGGTGCAGTCTTGAGTGGGAAGCCAGTTTCCTTATTAAATTTATTCATTGGCCAATGTGGTAGTTTATTTGAAGCTTCCGTACTTGTACTGAACTTTGTCAGAATGATCCAAGTTTTATGCTTTTATTTTAGGATAACCTAATGTGCGCTTGTATTAGTTTTCGAACTACTGATTGAATTTTTAAAAATTCATCTCGTGAATCATCTGTTACACTGTATTCATTTAAGTAATTAGAATAGTCAACTTTCAATTGACATATTTCCATTGTTAAAAACATTACTGAACATATTAGATATTAGCTACCAAAAGAAGTCTTACTTGCCCTACAATGGTGTATAAGAGGAAATACACTACAGTAATAAAATATAAAATTATATTGGAAACTATCTCAATTAGAAATTAAGGACTGTGTACCTCCATCCTATTTCAACATGTGACAAACTCTGGAAGTTGTTAGTAAAAGACATTTTCATAATTGGCGTTTCTCACTTTGTGAAATAAACATACTTAAACTCAGTCCCATTATTGGTAATTGGTATTTAGGGATTGGTATTGGTGTTTTGCACGGTCCGTTGACACTGGTAATTATTACCGTAGAATCATTTTGGTGTTTTGGGTTGTTAACATCTTTCTATGCGATTTATTCAGCAAGTCTGTCCATCAACTGAAAGAGTTAGGTAAAATAATGACTACATCGGAACCTTACATGATTTAACAATGGTCAAAATGAAAGAAAAACATTCAAGAACTCTTACGTTACACTTCACTGCATGATTCCTTAACTTTTTTACATGACCTTCAAGCGATTGTGTGACGCATTCTGTTTACTCACAACAAACAACTTACATCAGAAGCCTTTTAAAAAGTTGCTAAAATAGTCATTTTTTTCATGTATCACTGAGTTGACCTACAAACTTCAATACGTCCTAATAATAAGCTAAATTAAAAATGATCAGCTCATGATTGACATTTTAAAATATAAACTTGCCTTAATGACATTTCGGGTGCTCGCGTGATTTTTTTTTGTTGCTTTCAATTCAATAATCAATGCCAAACTGTTTGCAAAAACATCATTAATATTGAGTGTATTTATAGCGCTTCAACTGATTGACGACAACAGAATGCATTCCTGCAGAGTCACGTTTTCTTCAACCTTGAGTTGAACTTGATATTTCTCACGTTTTCGTAAACTTTAATTGGCTGCGCGTACCCCAAAATCGATTACAAATGTACCTAAATATTTTAAAGAACAGTTAATGTTATCTCAATATTATACTACTTCCATGCAGTAGTATAACGTTCCAATGTTCCCAACGAAATTATGATGTAAACCTAAAGTCGAATAAGCATTGCGTGATTGCATATATGAGCATTAGGTAACTACATACATAATTTGTTATAGTAGGTTAGTGTGAAATCTTCCTGTCTTAATTGGCTTTTAATTGATTCAAAACCAAAATTCCAAAGAATACTTAACCAACCGTTTTTCTCTAGCTTTATTCTAGAATTTCGACATCGTTGTAACCTAATTATAGTTGCGTGCTTGGGGTGTGATGGAACCAAACGGATTTACCAAAACCAACTAAAACCAAATTAGAGATTATTATACGGAAATAGCATTTACATTGCTTTTGCTTGAAAACAAGTGTCCGAATACATACTCTTTTCAACATCATTAAACTGTCCATTTCATATTCTAATTGTATGATGAGAACTTGACAGAGCCCACGGTACATGCATAATGTGATGTTCTTTGAGTTGCAGTTACGGTTATGCCGAATGAAGGTGAAAGGAGGCACGGCATAATAAAGCATTTTTTATTTGCTACTGAAGAGGTGTGGTGAGTGGTGACCCAGTAATTATGTTGCCACCGTTTGGATAATTGCATTTCCTTTGCAAATTTACGATTGACACATCCATGGACTTGTGTATAAAAGGCCCAGTTAGCTTAAAGGAAGGTCATTGTGTCAATAGAAGTTTCATTCATTGGACAACTTAACTTTTCACCCGATCCGTACGAACTCAATTGAATTGAATTGAGTCAATTCTGACCCACCTTTTCTGGAAATTGCACCTTTTTGTAAGGGTGTCGATTACGCAAAGAAAAAGCTTACTCGAAAAAATATTTAACATGCAGAACACAGGAACCTTAAAGAAAAGAACTCGGCGCACACTAGTCAAAGTAATATCTAAAATGCATGGAACATTATACATAATATTTGGAAAGTGTCGATGGGTACTTGCTTTGCATTTGTAATGAACTTTGTCGCCTTTAGGTGAATGGTCTTGCAGCAGTACAATACGCTGACAGAAGCGACGAAGATGGTTTCAGCGCGCGCGACGAAAGCGCAAGATCAGTCGTAAGTCAAACAGGAAGTGACACAAGGATCAACATGAAAAATCTCAGAGAGAGTTTCGAAACCAAAGAGCTCAAGAATTCAACTCGCATCACGAGGAATCCCATTTACCACATGATAGAAGAAGGTATGGCGTCACCTGAAACGAGTGCCGAAGCCTTTGAAAGTGGGGTGCGTGGGAATGATGAAACTACCATTCAGCGTAATCACGATCGACCTTATCTACTCAGCAAAGGTATATTCAGGAGACTTCGCATCATCATTTTTTTAGGAATACTCTGCGCCAACTTTCCCTGGACATGGAACAACAAAACAAAAAGAATCGACAGGTGGAGCCCTTTCATGGTCAAGTTATGGAAGCTGTACTGGATTTTTACGGTGGTTCAGTCTGTTGGAATGATAACGTACCAGACGTACTGTTTGATAGGAATATACTCCAGAGATTTGGAGTCTTATAGAGGAATATTTGCATATTCTCTTATTGTTTATTGGTATGCATGCCACCTGGGGTACAGAACTTGTATGCTGTTATATGAGGACGACGTAAGTGACCTGCAAAGCATTATCCTATATCATATGGGGTAATGTGATTCTCACTCATTTATCGTATGTTCCTTCACCCCTCAGATGCGCAAGTACATCAACCGTCTTCAGGACTTCAATGAGAAGTACGTGAATAAATATCTTTTTTATGCGGACGAACAGACCGAATTCAGTTCCGGAAAAATGGTCATGAAGCTCTCAATTCCTGCTGCTGCGACTCAAATTCCGAATTCGCTCTTCTTCTTCCTGGTTTTGCCATCCGCTCCATATTATTTAACATCCAAGATCAATCCTCTAACATGGTATGCTCTTATCCCAGGGGCGTATCAGGATTTAACAATGATTGGGCAAACTATACTTACCTACATTATCATATCTTGGGTTCAAGTGGCCCATACATCTAGTATGGAATTTTGGCTACGAGAAATGCAGTAAGTCGAAACATTGTATCTAACTTAAATCAATTGAATAAATCTATCATAATTAATTATACATTTTTCTGTGTTAACTTTCATCGCAGCAAAGACGTTGATTCAGATTACACAACGGATGAGTTACGACAATCTAAGGTCGCAATTCCAACCTACAGAGCGTTACAATTAATGTGTGCCTCATTCAATGAATGCATGTCGTCCCTCTGCATACCTGTTTGGAAATTTTCAGTTGCGTTTGGTTTCATACCTTGTGGCTATCTATGGATTCGAAGCATGAATCACTTGTTCATCGAAGAGTTTCCTGGTTAGTTAAAAATAATTTATTTTCTTGTCAATCATATATCATTCGTGTTTTGCACTTTTTGCGCATTTTGCGTCCATGCACCGAAGTAAAATTATAAATTCCATTTTTTTACATTACAGGTATTTTAGTGTATCCATTCGGAGCAGTGAATTGCTTCACAATGGGATTCGGGTATTAATCATTCTTTTATAATAGCGTGTGCAATATTATTGAATTCTATATGAGTCTGCTGCTTTTATTTTCCGTAGATGCCTTCAAATGGCAGCGGAGATGTATGACATTGCCAACAGTTTCATTTACTCGTGGAGCAGAACCAAACAAAAGAATTTCAGACGAGTTCTCATGTCATGTCCAACACTGAAGGTGAAAGTGGGCAAATACTATTATATAACTGCAGCAACTACAATTACGTTTTTCCAAGTTATCACCGGATACATTATTGATTGCGTTATAACTTTTCCTTAAAGCATCACTTTAATATGAGCAGGCTATTTTCATGAGGACAATGCGTCTTGTTTCGATTTTGTAAACTTGTATCTAGTGTGTACTTTCACGGAAATTAAATTTGTATTAGATTAAAAATTCCAGTGATTCGTCCAACATATTTACAACATAAAACGAAAAATGTCAGGTGAATAGTTTGATATGATGAAATTGTATGTATTATAAGATTCAGAGTCATCAATCATTCATGCTTCATGCATATTATACCACAGCATTTCGGACAAGATGCATGAAAATACAAGTCAAAAGACAAGCAATAATAATTTGGTTTTATTAAACGGGACCCCTGAAAATCTAAATTTTGTGTAGGTCACAGGTAAATTGGAATTTTTATTAAACCGGTATTCTTTCTTGAAAAATTCCACGGTTCCATAAAAAGTACGAAGAAGCCATTTTTGTTTCGCCTTTGTTATTATTAATAACAAAATAGTTCTAAGCTTGGTTGGTTTTTAAAGATCTTGGGAACAATATAACATGCTACCTTCTACCTTGCCCGTTCACAGAGGTTTTAATATGACTTCCATCCTCCATCTTATTTGCTTCTGTAACATGCAAATTTTATTTGTATTTTAATATTTCATAGCGAATTAGTGATTGAAATAAGGTTAAAAAGGAACGGTGATTTGTATAAAGAAATTAGACATAAATTAGCCATATTCTATTCTTTTTAGCTTCGCTTCATGATAAAACTTACATTTTCGTCATTCATTGCACATTTACAACATTGTTAATGGTAAACTTTTTTTAACTAATACGACCCAACCTGAAAAGGATACATGCGAGCCTGACCAATTCTACCGTGTATGTGACTATTCAATTCACATTTTGAAATATTATGCGGATTCTTGAATAGGGACGTGGAATTGCATTACCGTCGGTTAATGAACTAATGTCTGCAGTGTACTGAGGAATGATTTAGAGTACTTCGTTTTATTATTTATCTGCGTCCTTCACAATTGTATCCAAACAATGACACCACATTTTTTGAATAGTAAACAAGTCATAATTAATAGCTCAATAACAACATACACATCATATCTCATGCGAATCCACAATCATTTTTGCTGTAAGCAGGACACATCATCTTTTATCCAAGATGTGGGGCAACTTGACACACTCCTTTGCAACACCGGAGTCCACCTAAAATGACAGAAATCCATATTGCAATAGTCCTTTTTATTAAACCAAGTGAATTGACAAGCAAAAGCTGTTTTGTCAAATTCTCCATCTAATCCTCCGTTTAACGAAAGAAATAAGATTCAAAAGACAAATGAAAGTCACCTGGACATTCGTAATCCGATCTACAAAAATTTGATCCTCCTCCCCACCCATATCCTCCTACAGGACTCCCATGTTGATGATACTGACCGCTGCTGTAGCCACTTCCTAAAAATCCCCCATGAATTTGATTCCCAGGCACCGTCCAACCTATCAAACTTCCCAATCCAACGTTATGCGGTCGTACCGGTGGCCATCCTAAACTCGGAGGAGATGAATAGACAGGGCAAGGCACAACCACTTGATCAAAGCCACCACCGCCACTGCCCCAACCTTTGTTTACACTACGGGTGCGTCGTCGCTTCTTTGATGAATTAATTCCATAGTGTTTCCTTTCATCCGTTGGTGTGTCATCTGATCTTCTGTGAAAATAGTAACCAGCTGCACCATTTCCGCCTGCTGTCCATCCGGATCCAACATGTCCTTTAAAGAATTGACCAATGTTTTGCACGCCATGTTTTAGCGTTTCAATTCCTTTGTGAAGTATATTGCCCCCAGCATGCAAACCGATAGGGTGATGAGGTTGACAAAGTTTTGGCCTCACGATTGGCGGTGGGTTATATGGTAAAGGTGAGCCTACGAAATGCATGAAGTAATAATAACACAACAGAGTCGACAGTAGAGTTGGGATGCAAATTCTTTAAATAATTAAATAAAATTGTCATATTACCCCAGCCATTTCCTCCTTTGAAATTTGGAATAATAGGAATGCTCCCAGTACTACCATAACC
>JAQGAP010002838.1:0-13942 GCA_034697805.1 Orchesella bifasciata | reverse complement strand
GGCTTCTTTTGTCAGTCTCTACTAAGAAAAAAATACTGCATAAAAAGTCCGACTAGAGGCTATCCTAAACCACCGTGTTATAGTATGTATGGAATAGTGTAGTAAAAAATTAATCAATGGTATAACAAGTATATGCATATGTGCATGTGTGTACATTTCTGGACTGGAAAACAGTCTCAAAATTGAATACCATGTTTTCGTAATATGTTTGAATGTCTTGAAGCCCAGAACCCTTCAAGAATATCGTACATTCTGTTGAGTCTTTTCATCTCATAGACAGTCAAGTTTTGAATATTGCTCTGCGAACATCAGTAAAAACCGATTGTTTCTGTTTTTGTTGTGTGTCGTTTTTTACCAAAAGTGAAATGGAGTTCGCAAAAGTTACTGAAAATCAACAGGTCAATTGCCATTTGTGCTCCAAACCGTTTGCATTCAACCTAGAGCTATTAGATGACAACGGGGCTCAACGTACAAAGAAATTGGTCAACTTTTGTGCGCACATGAGCATTTGTAGCACTAGTCTGCCCAAACAGTGCACAAAAACTTTATTCATTTTATGTCTCCGGTGTGAAGGGAGAGTAAAACATTTTTGGAATCTGCAAAAAGCTAAAAATGAGATTGAGTTAGAAAGTCTTCAGGCAAAGCAGGCCCTGGAAGAGGAGCTCTATGAAGCCGTGCTTGAGGAGATGATTAAGACGTACTCATCAGGACCCTCAATTTGAACTTCTCCGACAACCAACGAGGTTTTCGAGTTGCGGGAACTGATTTTAACAGGTACAGCATTATTCTTTTAGAATTGTATATGAATTTTTAAGCAAGTTATTGTAATGCAATTGTTTTGCTTTCAGAATATCTCATTAGCCAGAAGAAGCTCGCTCAACCTCAACCCGGAAACAAACTGGAGCAGCTCACCATTCTTTCTGTTGCTTCGTTGGTTGCAAAAAGAAACCCAGAGACGTTTCTGGGGCACGTTGAGAGTATATCTTCTCCGATAGCTGGTTCAGCTCCCTTATTACAAGAAAGTGGAGCTTTGGCACCTCAACACGATGATGGAATTCCAATGGAAATGTATGAGCCTTCTTCCCCAAGTAGCAGCGTTTCTGAAAATGGAACAGATGAGAAGGAGGATGACGAGCCAGTTGAATTTTCAGTGTGTGAGAAAGTTTGGTGAGTTCTTTTTTATTTTATTTATATTTTTATATTTAATTCTTTTCTGTATTCTGCAGAATAATTAAAAATCATGCATCATTTTCTATCTGTAGCAATAAAAAGATAACAAGAAAAGCCGATACGGTGAAGACACAAATGAGATACGTGCATTCTGCAATCTGGTTGAGTATCGATATGTTTGCATAGGAAAGAATCAACCGTTTTACGCGTGCAGCATCTGTCCCATGAAGATATTCATCCCAAAAAAGGCAGCTGAAGGTCTGGCTGCTCATTTTCGTCGAACATTGACCGCAAAAGAAGAGATGAGAGAGCACATTTAAAGATCGCATAAAGGTAGGACAAACCATTTATTTTTATATTTATTTTACATTAATTTAAAGTGGCCTTTCCTTTTTGCAGCGGTGAATACGGCTAGAGCTCAGACAGTCACAGAAGTGAAACCAATTTGTACCTGCTCTCGTTCTGTTGAGATGTTGGCATACCTTGGCTTGACATGGAACAAGTGTTGATGGTTAAAGAGAAAGGACAACCAATCGAAGCTAATAATGTCGTTAATAAAGGTAATGTAAAAGTCCATGCATGTAATTTGGAGTTATTTTGATGCAGTGTTCAAAATATTGTAGAACTAATTTTATATCTAATAGTCAAGTGAAAGTTTCTGCAGTTTACAAAATACAATGCTTCCTGTGTTGGTAGTATGAGTTTGTTTTGCTCTAATAAAAATTAAAAGTGATTTCCATTTTACCTGTTTCAATAATCTTATGTTTGCAAAATTGAGTGTTTGCTCGGATAAAATTATTGTGTCTATAAAACCGTTTAGTTATGCGTGTATTTATCATTAAACAGTTAGAGATCAGGTGGTAGCAATTAAATTGTGTAGCAGTGCTCGGTCATTATGAGTGTGTTTATGTTAAGCAAACTAATTTTTCAATATTATGGTGTAAATAAAAAATGAACTTACGTTTGCTTGTATTAAATAATATTTAACCGAAAGAATTTTATAGGTTTTTAAAAAATGTTCGTTAGTTTTTATTCCAAAAAACAAATTTCTTTTCCTCTATTAATATATATAAAGTGTACGACATATTGGTATCCAATTGTAGAAAGTTGTATCCATGAATAATTAAACCATGAGCGTCTGATCTGTATTCCAAAATGGGATTTATTGAAATCAAGTATGGTTATACTTCTCTTTTTTGTGTGAAGAAGAATCGGAAGGGAAATAAATGTACTAGTTCTATTCATGTAGTTTCGAAATAAAATTGTACGTAGTTTAGTAGGATAAGTTTTAAAAATAATTTCGGCTAATGCATTTACTTTTTACGATGTTGTGGTGTAAATAAGAATGGATTTCTTTTTACCTGAAATGAAGTAGTTCACTTGCTATTGGTATGATTCAACGGTAAAATAGCATTTCAATAACCATGTCCAACTGTTTGTACGTCCTTCAAGCAATAAAGCTATAATAGCAGTAACAAATCGCAAGTAAAGAGCTCAAAGAATCCACTTCTCCTTTAACTCACAATAAAGAATATTACGGCCGCATATATGGTATTGTAGCCCCTCATTTCACGTGTTTCAAATCTTTTATCATCTTCGTTCCTCCTGAAACTATTTTCACACTCTTTGCATTTATTTATTATTAAGAGGTTCATAAAGGCCTTTTTAAATCAACATTAGATAAAACACAAAATAAGTGAAAATTGACTTACTTCTTGGGTTTGCCTGACTCTGACACCAATAACAAGTCCAACAGGTGTTTTTTAAATAGCAAAAAAATCAGATAGTTGTTTGAATCGTTGAGTGATTTTATCATGGTGAAACTGATAATCTAGAGATTGCATTAACAAATGAAATTATTGTTGAATCATATTGTAAGATCAATCAGCATTTCACCCGAAATAATAGTTTATATGTGGGAATTGCATTTTGCATGCAAGCTTTCAATCATGCAAGCATGTGAAGAAACATTAGCTTTGTGATTCCAATCCTCTGCATTTAGATTTTGTTTTTGCTATGTTAGTTTCATTCTTATTCAAGCTCAACCTTCCATTCATACTGTCAATATAGCCGAATAAATTTTCAAGCTTTAATTCACGTTTCAATCTTCCGAATGTAGAAAACATGTCCAGCCAGAATTCAGTTCAACCTTCTGAAACATTTTCTCTCGAAAAAGGCATATTTTCATGATCATTTTACGGAACTCTGGTCTACAATAACAAAATATATTTGGACACTCAATAATGTTTCTGAATTTTAAGTATGAATGAGTTGATTCATTTACATAATTTTCACAAATGTCATCACACGCGTTCTGTTACGCTGTTTTGACTCATGTTCCCATTTTCTCAGTCCATAATAATAAAATATCTAGTTCCTTCCCAGGAAGTAAACTGATGAAATCACATTAAAACATCTAGCAAATTTGACTGGCATTTTTAAAATCACAGCTATCGTCACTCAACAACTTCCATTTCATCTCGTGCAAAAATTATGGGGCCAGAATAAAAGTTTCGCTAGGCGAAGTATGGTGAGATCGTGTGCCTGCATATTACCGTCTTCAAAATGAAAGGGAGAAAGAGAGCATGAAAATCTGCATCTAGATATCGTTCTTTTGTGTTGAATTCTTTCTTATTCCTGCTCAACCTTGCGTTCAAATTGCAAAAAAAGCAAATTTAATTTTCACATTTCAAACTGGCGAATATTGGACACACGTCAAGTCAGATTTAAGTTAAACCGTTTCATACAATTACTTCCGAAAACTGGTGCCAGACTTATTAATTCATGGTCATTTTATGAAACTTTGTTTCGCAAGGACATAATAGTTCTGATCACTCAATTTTATGAATTTGAAATATAAATGTGTTGATTCATTAATATCATTACTTTCCGTATATTTTATGATACGCGTTTTATTACCCTGATTGCCAACGTTCCAATTTCCTCGTCTGCTACTCAACCCAGCCGACAAAAGATTTTAACCTTGTTTGTTCACGAGAGAAAATGGTTTGGGTAAACCAACGATAATATTTGTCTTCTGTCACAATACTTGTTCCACATCTAAAAAGGTAATGGAACCAGACACTTGCATTATATTACTGAAGGGACACACACAGAGGTTTTAATTATGGCCACCACTCATCTAATTTATTTTGCTAAATATGTTGAGCCACATCCACGGAACAGAACTGTAGGAGTCGGTCTCGATTTTATTGAAAGCAAACTGCAAAAGGGTTGCTTGAAACCCATTCATGAGGACTTTCATATCCGTCTTGGGTTAGTTTTACGGAAAAGGATGAAAAGAATTTTTATGAATGAAACATTTGTAGTGACCCCACCACGAAATAATTGTCTTTATCGCAGTCCAAAACATTCACTGTTTGAAAAATTAAGTCGTTCGTCCGTCATTTCATACTATTTTTTTGCTTCGACTTTGGCTCTACGACGAAACTAGAGTGTACGAACCTAACAGCAGGGTGAAATAGGATGCAAAAACTGTTGCCCTATTCTGCCACAAAAATTAACTTTGGTCTGCTAGTATTAAATACGCTCATTGACATTGCAAATTAGCAAGCTTTTTCTAAATGTAAGAATTTTCATTACACCTGCCTGGATCTAATACTGTTATGACGAAAAAATGTTTGTATGCAAGTAAAACTACTTTTATCATAATTTATTACAGGGCTAAGGTAATTGTTGAAATCTTTTCCGTACTCCTGCTATTCTTTCTTCCAATGATTGTAGGAGGACTCTCTCTCTTCCCAAGTTATAAAGGTTGCTTTCCTTGCAAACCTTCTAGCCAGTAAGGATCCAGCGTCAGCTATATTATGTAGTATATACTAGCTTTTTGTGTCTGTTAGAATACCTGTTGTAAACCATTGTTGACTTATCCGATTGGGATTTTTCAGCGGTAAACCAATCGAATCTGATGTTCTGAGAGTTATGATGGCGAGAGGTAGACGATTGAAACGGAATCAATCCCCAAATCATATAATAGCCGTACTCCTTTAAGTGGAGTGCATGTACGCTGTGGGTTGATAAACCTCTCAACTCATTTTCATTCTTTTATGAATAACTCTGATTTTTCCGTCGGATGTAATTAACGCTGCCGTTCACATATTCGAATGGAAAATAGTATCCCAATAATACATCAATCATATTTTTTATTCAAAATTCGTAGATTTTTCTTCCCATCCCATTCTGTATCAAACCCTCGTTGCATCAATCAACATATGTGCTTGTTTTCACTTCTTTTACTCTTCACGCAGAACGAATTTACAGGGACTAATCACAAATACGATTGTAGAACTGATTAACTGTTAAATACAAAGCTTTTAATACCGAAACGAACGTAGCTTCATTTGGCTTGAGCAGAACTTTTCTTTTAAAAATTATATCACAAGTGTTTCCACATTGGCATTCTCAATTCTGTTAATTAATGTTATATAATTTATGCTTTGGTCTCGTTCGGAATGTTTATCAATAAACCAGTATTGGATGGTCACCTGTCCACTTCACACTTTTTTTAATGTTCTTGTTAGTCCCACTTAAACGCAGGATAAAAGCATCATTGCCAGTTGTTACTGATAACTATACTCACAGCAATTAATGTCAAGCCGTTCCAAGATAAGTTTTATTGTTAGTAAACTGTCCCTCAACCGTTCACACACATCCACATTGTTTATGGGAGTATATAGCTCTGTTCTTATACATCGTTCATTTTCCTCCAACCCAGCTTTCCTATATAAACGAAAGATTGAAAATTGATGTTTATTAAAAACTGCCTTGACAGATACCATTGTCCAATTCCATTTTGTTTGGTGGAAATCCATTTCACAACTTATTATTACAGAAAATCATGGTGAATTTTAATGAATTTTTGAAGGCTAATTCCTATACTCTCCCAATCAGTTTGAAAGTTTGAACGTTTAAAATAAATTCCGTTACTTTGATTTGCTAGGATTAGAATTATCATTAGAAAAATGTTGTTGAGTGTAAGGACTATGTAGAGGTAACAGGCACTCAAATTGTATTACCAAATGACTAATTTTATGATTAAATTTGATGTCGCCGTTGGAGGGTTGAATAATGCAAATGGAAATTGGAGCAAACCGAAGCAATAAAATGTGCATTTCATAGTATTGAATGAAAACAGTATCCCATGAGTAAGCTCATTCATATTTCATATTAAGCAAATTCAGCAATGGATTTTATTTAGGGAGCCTTCATCAGTGTAATCATAATGCAACTAAATATTGTTGAGACGTGTGATTAAACTGGAAAAAATTACGGGTTTAATTGCCAAATGATGGATACTAAAACTATTTCGCTGAATACAATGGCTTCGAAAAATAAGAAAATTCGCTTATAAACGTATCATTTAAATTTTATATAGAATTCATTTATTGCTTATAAGAAACAAACAAAATTACTTCATAAAAATTATCAATAACTAACTGAAGAAATTATTGTAGTCCTAAAAATCAATTATTTTTAAATTATTTCAAAATAATTATTATATCAACCACTTAACATTGTTTTTATTTCTAAAGTGTATAAAGAAATTCCGTCTTTCTACTTCTAATTATGGTTTATAAACCAACACTGCTGGAGACTTTTGGAAATCAGAAATTATAGAAGTTATAACTTTTATACTGCATCCCAGACAAAATTTCATGGGGATGGTTATCAATCCAACGTTAGGCATTTAGGTGAAACATTTCTATGTGTTTCTTTATCAGGACCCTTGGACCCTGTGCTTTCTTTCGCAGTGCAATTTTCGGGAAAGGGACCTTCAGGCGGCATGCCCCACATTCGAAGAATTCCTCATCATCTGGAGCGGCAGCTAAGTAATGAGCGTACTTGACTCCTTTGTGAATGCTTTGGATTAGGGCGATTTCGAAACTGTCGTTGCTGTCACTGCTGCTATCACTGAAGTCCATATTCTCGTCCTCTATTTCATTGCTGCACAAAATTAAGTACCAAATTTATAAAAAAAAAAGTTTACCAAAACCACATTGAGAACAATTTTATCAAATTTCAACTCACCTTATTTCAGAAAAATTTGCCGCTCCATCATTTTCAATCTCAGACGCTCGAGAATCAGCAACTGGACAATCTTCAATTGTTCCATTTCCTGCAATGCTGGAGCTAGAAGAGGGCTGCTCGTTGGTGTCCACATCGGCTTCGTCAATGGTTGTAGAAACTGAAACAGCGACCCGAGATGATGGAGTCTCACGCTGCCCGGTAGCCATTTCTTCAAATCGTTCCGTTTGGGGACCTCTGTTCTCATCTATCGCCATCATCCGATTATAATGTTCTGTATAATGAACGAAAATAAAATAGTATTGCATGAAACATGCCTGTCTAAATTTCTAAAAAATTCAAAACGGAATAAAGATGATGGAGTACCTTTCAAAACGCGGACACGTAGCTGTAGAACTTCCTGGTTTGCTGATGAGTTGGACACGGAATTTCCTGAGGTTGAGTCAAGTGCATCAATCAATCCATTAGAGATCACCTTGGAGTGCTCTAATTTTGCCCTTTCGCTTGCTTTCTGGAGCCTCCAGAAAAACTCTATCTTTGACCGACAGTAATTGCACAATGGGTAAATTGCTGCCGGACAATTTTTAGGAAGTCCATCACTACTAACTCCCATGTGTGCGCAAAAGTTGACGAGCTTTTTCCCACGCACAATCCCAGCATCAGTTGAGCGCTCGGCGGACACCTGATTGAGTTCAACTTCCAAAGGCTTTGTGCACAGATGGCACATATGCTGATTTTCAGCGACAGTTGCACTTGCTAACTCCATTTCGTTTTAGGAAAAAACTTCTGTAAAACTTAATGATACGATTGTAAATTCTAGTTGAGTTGAGTGACAAAAATTCAAAATGCGACTGAATTGTACAAACTGAAATGAATACTAGAGGCAGTGAAGAATTTGGCTTTGAAGGCAGCGTAACTAAAAATATGCGTGTGTGTGTTGTGGACAGCTAGCCAGCAGACATTTAGGTAGACAAAAAGAGCATTCCTTTGTAGCAGCAATAAAATGGGTAGACGCGTATGCATTACTTTACTAAGGTTCACCACTTTTCCTACTATCGGCTGTAGAGAAATGGTTCTTTATGAAGGGTCTCTTCGTATTACAGTTGCTGACTCATAATAATACACGTCCCCAATATCCCATTCCACTGAAAATGTAGACAAAGTGGCTTTCGAAGTACCTGACGTCAAGACATATGGAAATGAAAAATCGTTCTTTGCTTGAATATAATCGTGAAAACAGTATATACTCTTCAACCGTAACTACTACCCACGTGTGTACTTTGGGTGCTTATTTAACTCATCATCGCATGTAAGAATTTCAATGTGAGAAGGGAACAAGTAATATTTTTATACGCTTGTCCTCTCCAAAATGAACCGATAAACATTTACAAAAATGCATGAATTGAAAACAGAAGATTGCACACTTAGGTATTTTTATTCAGCTTGGGGCATATTGAACTCCATTTCAATTTATTCATCAGTATCACTCATTCTTCCCATACCTGATTGTTAGAGATACTGGACTACAGCCAAATCCTAAAATTTTCTAGTTTGTGCCTTCAACTATATCGACTTATTGTACAATAATATTCAATACTTATCAATAATAATGGGAATGGATTTAGAATTGCAGCAAAATAATGGATTTATCAAAATTAAATTGGTCAAATCGGGGGAAAACGTAGCTAAAATGACCAACCCACATGAAACAAGTGTTTTTAAGGTGTGTTGAGATGGCTAAGTATCATTTCAAAACTGCAGAGCAAAATAAAAACTATCCGCCTTTTGTGTTAGATGATGACTGAGATGTCGAAAACTAAATCACAACACCATTATCATCATCACTCACTCATTTAAATTTTCAATAGCATGCGTCCTTGAAATTGACTACTGTTATATTGTGGAACGTTCTGCTCATATTTAAAAGTTCTATGAAACGGTCACACCAGGTTCTCACATCAAGGGAATGTATGAAAAATGCTGAAATGCATCTCTACTCCGCGTGAGATGTAAATTGTAATGAGTGCAAAAACTAAGGACGCTCGCTCTCACGCTACAAGTATACAAGCGTAAGCTTTAGATAAAACCTCAATGCAATATCCGTTCATATGAACGCAAACGATTATGATAACGATTGATCTTGTATGTAAAGTATATTGGATTTTGAAACTTCATCAGTCTCCTTGCCCTTCTTTTGGTCATTCCAACACTATTCTCTCTCTCGTCTATTCATTTCCCCATATGCAGTTGCATGATGTTGCATTGCACTTAATTTTTGTATCCCTTATCTCACCTCCAGTCAAACCAACCAAACAATGTACCAATTATGCACCTAGTATAACAATACATTTAGAAGTCAATGGATGATTTGTGTGCCAATGGTGTGTACATTAGTGAAATGTCAGCAATTTCTGAAAACGAATGAAATGGCTGTTTGATGAATCTACCATATTTATTTCCACAGTGACAGATATCGTAATATTAGAAAAAGTATAAATGACCTTCTAGTAAAACGACTAGTATAATAGTATGCTTGAGCCAGAGAAAAGACTGAAAAACTGATAACTTTATATTTCGATATGATACATATTTTTGAGGTACAAGTGAACCCTTTGCTTCCATTCGGAGTGTAATCTTCGGGAAGTAAATCTTCCGGTGGACTGCCCCACATTCATATCATTCTTCTTTTTGTATTGATTGAAAAAAAGTCTATCAAGCTTAACTCCATTTGGCATATTTCGGATCAGATTTTTTGACAGAACCGAGTTTTGTTTTCTTAGCTTCATCTCTAACTTCAACCAATCAAAAATAATAAAATTCAGTACCTTTCCGGACAGGAAATTAGCCTAGTTTGTTCATAAGCAAAATAAATACTTGTGCCCATCATTGCTTCAACACGGCTTCATTCATAAAAATGGTTAGGCTGAAATGTGGATACCCTTTTCTCGTCAACATCTGCACGATAAGAAACACAAACTCGCACTTCATTATGGAAAGAGACACAAGCCAAGCCGTTCATTATGCTGACCACCCATTAAATCTATTTGGCTAAAAGTATATGTAGTAATGGGCTCTTAACTGGACTACCGACGATGACCCTCATTTTTATTGAAGGGATATAGCCTGCACAGATTTTGCATTCATTCCTTGAAAGGGAACTGCAAGGTCACGTTGCTTGCTTAAAGTTCTTTCATAGGACCAGTCCAGTCCTACCAGTCAGATGGAACGCATAAAATCTTCTTGAATTACCCCAGATGTGTGGCTGGAAGCAAATCCCTCTGCTCTCATTGGTAGGATATCATTTCTGGGGTTATTCAAGAAGATTTTATGCGTTCCGTCTGACTGCTAGGTCTGGACTGCATAGGACCCCATTTCGCTCATAGTTTACGGAAAGAATGAGCTGCGACTGACTTATCTGCCCTTTTTGTAAATGGTACTTTTTCTAGCCATCACCAATTTGTCAGCATCGAAGCCCAATATTCTTTCAATTTAAAGATCTAGTGGAGTGCAAGAGTTAAAGAGAAAATGCACGCTATTATTGAATAAACTACTAAATAAATTTCTATCATTTTATGAATTACTCCGATTTCTCCGTTGGATGGTTGATAGAGCAGAAGGAAGACGGGATAAAAACAATGTAATAAAAGTTACCTTTTACAATATTGAAGGGAAAGTAATATCCCAAGCTTAAACTCATTCATACTTCATAAATTTCAAAATAATAATATTTTACTCATTCATGATTCAACATCTGATCTTCTTTCCAAAAAATGTTAAAATACGTCTTTTTCTTTTGCGCGTGAATGCAATTTGCGTAGTTTTTAAAGGAGCTGGTCTACTTTGAGAAGCCAGTCTTTTCATGAATGAAATCTTTGTCTATGGTCGCAATCATAATCACGGTGATTTAAAATGCAGCTGAGTGAATTGTAAAAGTATTTTGCAACAGAAAGTTGTTGAACAAAAAACATGAATATGTTAGTGTCATTAACAAAGTTGTCAATTTTATGAACAAGTTTGTTAAGTCTCTCCATCACGCCAGGTTCACGCGAGCAAAAGGAACGACAGGGATTGCATCATATGAAGCATTTTATCTAGTGAATCAATTGCTTTATATTCATATTTTAGGTTTAATAATAAAAAGCAGTTATGTACTCCGTTTGTACTAACTAATACCGATTCTATTGGCAAAATAATTATGGCAAAGAAAGAAACGTGGTTAAGTACGTTTTACAACTATATTTATTGCATGCATAACTGTTTCACAAAAACGTATGAAAAGTTTGCAAAAATTATATATAAACACTCTTTAAAACGCATGCACAAAACAAAATTTGATATCTTACGGCTACGGATACATTTACAACTTAATTCAGTTGAAATTTAAGCATCTAAAAATAATGGATAAGCAATTATTATTTCAAATCTTTTCTTGGACGGAGGGCTCTCAAGTAAGGCCGGTCCAAATGCTTACTTTCTATGTGATCCGTCATTTTCTTTAAAGCGCCCTTTTCTTGCACTCCAATCTGCGGAAAAGGGATCGTTAGGCCGCATGTGTCGCATTCGAAATACTGGTCATCTGGTCTGTATTGAATGCACCTAAAATACACAATTCCATTGTGCTTTCTTGTCTCTTTATCGATTTTCGTGAAGATATCTTCGTCGCTGCTGTCGCTGAATACCGAATCGTCATCCATACTGTCGTCCTCATTTCTATTCCTATAAAAATGGACAACAGTTTTTTTTTAAATTACCAAACCACTTGGTTGACAATTTTAACAACATTGCAACTCTGCAAACTCACCTATCTTCCGGAGAGTTAGCCGCTCCTGCTCCATCACTTTCAATTTCAGACCCTCTAGAATCAGCGGCTTGACGATCTTCTCCACCAATTGTTATATTTCCTGCAACGCTGGAGCTTGACGATGGCAGCTCATGGGTGCCTTCCTCGGCTTCTCCTATGGTTGTGGAAGTGTCAGTTCCGTTTACATCCAATGAGGTAGCTGAAACAGCGACCGATGGAGTCTCCCGCTGCCCCATAGCCAATTCCTGCTTTTGTTTGTATTCAGCAAGTCTCTTTGCATTTATCGCCCTTCTCCGTATAGAATGTTCTGAACGAAAATTAAACAGAATAATATTAAAATTAGTTGTTGAAATTACTTAAAAATAAAATGAATTTCCAATCAAAAAGGAATAAAAATGAGTACCTATCACAATGGGGAAGCGAAGCTGTAGAACTTCCCGGTTTTCTAATGAGGTGAACACGGAACTTCCTGAGGTTGAGGAAGATTCATCGCGCCATCCCTTAGAGATTACCTCTCCATGCTCAAACTTTATCCTATCGCTTTCTTTCTGGAACCCCCAGAAAAACTCTATCTTCGACAAGCAGTCATTGCACATAGGGTAAAATTCTTCCGGACAATTTTCAGGAAGTCCATCACTACTGATGTTCATATGTGTGCAAAAGTTGACGAGTTTTTTTGCTCGTACGATTCCATCTTCAATTGAGCGTCCGGTGGACTTCTGATTTTGCTCTACATCAAAAGGCCTTGTGCACAGATGGCAAATTTGCTGATTTTTAGCGACAATTGCACTTTCGAACTCCATTTCAGTTCAGAAAAATGAAATATATGCTTTTGAGATACTAACTGATACTGTAATTAATTCAAGTGGAGTTGAGTGACCAAAATTCAGAATGCGACTGAAATGAACAAACTAAAGTGAAGACGTGAGGCAGTGAAGGATTTGGCTTCAAAAGCAGTAAAAATAAATATGCGTATGTGTGTGTGTCGTGGACAGCTTGCTGCACGACATTTAGGTAGAAAAAAGACCATTACTTTACAAGGGTTCTCAACTATTCCTATTTTCAGCCTTTGAGAAATGATTTTTTTATGTAGGTTCGCTTTTTTACAGCTGCTTCCCCATAATAGTACAAGTAGGCAATATAGAATTCCACTAAAAATGTACACCAAAGGCTTTCGAAGTACCTCACGTCAGGACCGATGGAAATGGTGAATAAAAATTTCCTTGCTTGAAAATAGTCGTGAAAAAATTATTTACTCTTCAGTCGTATCTTCTACGTATGCACTTTGGGCCCATCTTCAACTCATCAACGCATGGATATCATGAATTGCAATGCATATTTTTTCGTCAATATGTTGTAGTCTCTTAATCACGCTCAAGGAACAAGAGCAAGATCCCAGCAGTTATATAAAATAAATTAAATATTTGCATTTAATATCGTGGTTGGTTTATTATATCTAATAAATTGTCATCACATTTGGTTGGAATATCGAATTTGCTCTTAATTGACGATACCCAAAAAATGTTCACCAAGTCCTTGAGAACTACGAGCCATAAAAGCTAGGTGATAGTACAGCAACAACTTTTTCTCTCTCAATATGTGTACGTTGTATCATATACCATGCATTCATGCATTTACAAATAGGTAGTTTTTCATGCACAAAAAGGGCCCTCCAGTTTTCCTTTTTTTTGGCTCTACAGAAATGGTTGTCTATGAACGTTCTCTTTGTTACATAGCTGTAGACTTATAATAATGCATGTTTGTAGTGCATACCCAAGTACACAATTCTAACACAAAAACTGTAGGTCTCGGCAGAACATGACAATATTATGATGAATAAAACTCTATGAGTAGTTAACATATATGCTGTATTTATCTGCAAAAAAATACCATGTTTAGCGTGGTTTTTAAATGGAAATTTTTTTA
>JAQGAP010002837.1:0-13942 GCA_034697805.1 Orchesella bifasciata | reverse complement strand
ACATACGCATGCAAAGTTTGGTTTCAATCAGATAAAGCCTGAGAAATATGTATTTACACGAAATGAACAACTCTATTTATGTATCCATTTTTTGTCATGAAATAAGGACATTAAGATTTTAATAATAAGATAGAAATATCCACAATGCATTAGATTTGCTAATGGCACTTTTGCATAGTAGAGAGGAATCGCAAGTAAATTTTCAACTGAAGAGTTAATTACGAAAGGTCAAAAGCACTGTTTTTGGACAGCCGAGTACCCCCACTATAATATTGCATCTTTTGGTTAAAAGTTCATTTCTTACATCATAATTCAAATTTATGAGTTCATGAAATGCGCTTAAGCGCAACCATAATTGGCAATAAAATTATTTTCAGTTGTTTTTAGAGATAGCTCATTTCATAGTTTAACTCTTATTAGCAGCGGACTGATTTCTGTTTGTCTATTTCTTGGTTAAATATTTATTAAAATCAATGCATCCAAAAAGATATTGAATTGCGTAATTTCTTTGCATAAAATGGTCTGCACTTCATTTTACTCTTTCTTTCTTTCTAACATTGATTGATGAAGATACAAGGAGCATAAAGATTCATGTGTTGCATGCAGTTTCAGAATACATGGTACACACAAACTTTGCACCAAACCAACTTCACTTTCTAAAAGACTGAAGACGTGATGCACTATTGATACGGTTTAACTGACGCAAAAAACTGAGGTAACATCACAGCTCTGCTCATTCATGATTCATGGAATGAAATACTGAGACAGAAGATTGATCAGTTGTTGAATCATTTCATCTTTGTGCAACTCAATAATGTAGACGGTTGACGGTAGTCAAAACACAGTTTTTTGATGTAGTATTCTATTCTTGTCATTCATTATTATCAAATTTTGCATTGCATCCATCCACCAAACATAATAATATTATGCTGCATCACAAAATGCAACTGCAACTCGCCCTACAATTTGAGCGGATTTGCGCTTTGCTATGCAATACCAAAATCTCTGTAAAAAAGATATATATATCCTCCTTCTAGCCGGTTATGCATTGTGCATCAGCAAGAAAAACAGCTTAAATTTTAAGTTGTTTTCGTAATTTAGGATATTTTTGACTGATGTACAAAATCAGTAAGTTTTACCTTTTAAACATGATCTTGCACTCTTCTTGACGCTAGTTTGTTAAATGAGACGATGAAAACTTGATTACCATCCGATTTCATGCGTTTTAGCTGAACATTTGTAGTACTAATGTTTTATACACGCTTCTAGCTATAACTATATCTTCGAAGATGAAAGTAGTTACGGCTCATAATAATACATTATTTATACCAAAAAGATTACGTGATGACATTAAAGATTTTTTCTGTTTTACGACTCAATGCGATGCGCTGCGCTTTAAAACTATTGGCTATGTTTGCATGTAAAAAACTTTCTTGTTTGAGGATTCTTGATTCTGATAAATTTTGGAAACTAAGACCAATTTGTTTCATGATTAGTGATATATTTCCTTATATAAAATTAAAAGGGGTTCAATCATATAGCTAAATACGACCATTATGCACACCCTCTGTAAACACCGGCTATAATTAGGCGATTTACACGTAATCTACACTAATGTAGATGAGATTAGGAAAATGGAAACTTTTATTTTGAGATGCAATTCTCTAGTTAACTAGCCTCGAAGCAGATTAATGGTTTGAAAGTTTTATCGGTCGGTCTCATCGTTTTTATTTGGTAGCAAAAATTATTCATTGGATTTTGAGGCTCAATGAAGAAATTGGAAAGATGTGCGAACACCAGATATACAATGTAAATATAAATACAGCTAGTATAATCATGATGAGAAGGGTAGCAAGTTTGTACTTTTGTAGTAGCATGCGCTCATATTATGATCTCGATTAAAAGGTTATTTTCTGCTTACTAAATCCCATGCACTTCACTTCACTCCACCAATTTTGGCGACTTGAAAGGGTGTTAACGCAGAAATGCATTGGATCGCTCGATCGCTGCTACTACCTTAGCTGAAGTGAATGCTAACTGCATTTGCAGTGTTAGCACATTATCTTTTGCATGCCGATTGGTATCATAATATCATGAGACTACCTGAAAGGTATGCACTTTTTTGCCTGTCACTGATGATTGCGTTATATATTGGGATTTAACACTGAATTGTAGAGTAGTGCGCAACTCAATGCATTACAGGAAAGGGTATTTTATGCTGGTTGTAATGAGGGGTTATTGAATTGCTTTGGTTCACATTAGCTGTGATTTTAATGTCGCTTTTGGATGGAATTCATGAAATAAAGGGTTTGGCTTATCGCTTGCGTAGGTATCCATAAAGGTATGTTTGAGTTGATTTAGTTTGGTAAGTGAGGAGTAATAAAGTGTTAGAATGAGATGAGATTCACTTTTTAATCTGTATTGATCGTGTGTGCACTGCGGACTCGTAGACATATCGTAAGAAACATGCAGGAACGCAGACTTGAAAGGTGAACAGATTTTGGGAGCTACCCTTTCCTTTTGTGACGTTGTGACATTCATTTCATTCATCGCGCAACGGTAGGTACTCCTTTTATAAATGTCCGTAATTATTTGGGCCTAGTCCTGGAATTAATTCAAACCTACTTGATATAACAGTGTCATCATCCGTAAGCTGTGAAAGTGAGAGTTTTACCAAAACCGGAAAAATCATTTGTGGATGCGGATGGAGTTTCTATACTAATAAGTAAGTTTGATTTGTGTAGATAGTTTGAGAAGTTCTGCAAACGCTGATTGTACAATTCGTGTTGTCGTTTTGACATTTCAGTTTCTTAAGTTATGCTTATCTAAGCCGAGGTGTGTTTTAACAGAGGGTACACTTTTAAACTGAGGTTCAATATTTCCAAAGAATAAACCACCATTGATACTTAAATACATGCATCACATTTTTGATAGTGCATTTTTCTATTATGGCCCCGTTTTAGGCTTCGCTCTCCTTAAATTAAGCTACAAATGGGACCAATGAAGATAAGATGGGTACATAGAACAAACCCGAGTGGGTAGTATAACTTCAAAAATGCATTGCGCATTTAATAAAGTTAGTAACGTTACATGTCCGCATTTTGGCCACATTTTGGTAGGATCAGAATCAACGATAATATTATCCAATGTGGGCTTTGACATATTAATCTGGTAGCTAGTTACCCACCAGGGAACGACCTATACGATGTTATAATAATTATTTTTTCGTTTTTACAAAAAGATTTTAAAGTCATACAACAGTCATGCAAAATCAAAACGTACAGTTTTTAACAGTGTATATTCAATATTTGTTTGAGATGGACTACGAGTTAATTATATTTGATTCCGTGTTTACTATAAACTAATTAGATTAAAATATCACGCTCGAATGAATTACTGTATGAATGATTACTTTGACTATAAAAATTGGCTGTGATTGAATAATATCTTTCCTGATTGATTGAGGTACAAACTTATTGCTAAGAACAATGTTACAAATTGGAGCGACAACATAAGATTTGGTATGATAGTCATGTAGGAACACTTGGTGTAAACAAGGACTCAAGCAAACCAATAATTAGTGCAGTCAAAAAGTACTTCCGTTCGAGATAATTCACACAATTAATGTTGTGAAGACACAACGAAGAGTTTGACGACTCAGTGATGTGTGAAGATAAAAGTAGCCTCATTCCAATAATAATATGTTGCAGTTATGCAATATATTCCATATTACATGATAACATAGGTAGCAAACAGCAATTGGCATAAATCGCATGGATTAACATTTGTAATTTTATTTTTATTACTTCACCTACCTCCCACGCGGTGAACATACACTTTTAGACATAAATATTATTGGCAATGCGGCAATAAATGTAAATTGCACTACTAACGCTTATTGCCGCTTGCAAACAAATACCGAGTATAAATTGGGTGCAGTGGTCCATGTTCGCAAAAATATGAGTGGGATTGAAACAATTATTGTTTAGAATTGCAAAATTGATTTGAAATCTTTTTCAAACTATGTATCCTCAATTCTCTCTTCATTTTCTTGCATCGGCACAGTTTGGTTAACCATTCAATGTCAACTCATTATCTGCTTTTCATTCCATTCCCACAGTTTCATTTCAATTCAACCAAACATTGCACAAAAATGAAAGGTTGTTGTCAGAACCCAGCGGCATAGAGATCAGAGGACTATTTTTGGCAATAATAAATGTAGTCACCTCCATTCCATCTTCTTTGATGTCACTTTACACGCATTTGTGACAACGCAATGCAATGTAATCTTCAATTTCTAACTTTTTTTTCTGCATTTTTTTTACTTCACTGTTTTTGCCCTATTTATAAAAATGTGACAGTCAACTCTGCTGCTCCAAGTTTGCTCAACGCATCATCATCACAACTTCGTGGTGGTTCAAAGGGCCTGCTTCACTGCACACGATGGGAATGAGTGACGTTGCGTTGTGCACAAGACATTCATTTTTTTTGTCTCCAATGAAGCGTAAGGGCACAAGGTAGATAGGCATACAATATATTATGCATAATAAAACCAAACAGAAATTAACATAAAAATCTATTTATCATCTTACCTTACAAACGAGTTTTCTTGTTCGATTCAATTACACACAAGGTGTCATTACATTTTGTGCCCTGTAATTGTAACGCGATATGATTAGAACAGAGATAATATGTCAATGAATCAGATCGAGATCCCTAATCGAAAACAATTGATCATGGCAAACGATACATAGGCACCAAAGTTTTCATGCATGTAGATTTATCTGTTATTATCAAATTTTAATAAAGCTTTAAATTGACACTTTGTTTATTTGCAACCTACATTCTGCATATTAATCCTGAAAATTTACATTATTCACCGTGCAAAAAGTACACTAAAAATTTTATGGCTCGTAAGAACTACGCCTAGACTAATAATGACTCAGCTAAAATAACTGACTATCCTTCACTCTACTCAGAATTTAACATGCAGTTTAACTTGCTTTAATTAAATGAGTTGTTGCAACTGTATTGTCAATGAATGAGCCAATGTCACCCCAGCACCAACGCTTATTTCGTGACCTTAACTTCAGATTTGACATTACAATTATTAACGCGATATATTTTTTTGTTTTACAGATTTAGAAAACTAATAGAGTCATCCACAAGGAGCCCAGTCGAGTGTTTCAGCAAGGCAGCGTAACCTCTACGCTTGCCACGATTTCACTTCCTGTTGACTGACAATTATTACAAATGCATAAAATGAGTCAAAGCGGAACCTGCTACAAGATCATCGTGACATGTGTGATTTTGGGTATCAACTTGTCACTTTCCATAGCCTCTCCTCAAGAGCTTGGAGGAGGTAGTCCCCTGCTCCAGTTTGCCCCAACGAGGGAAGCATCCTCTGGACTGGTTGGGAGTGAACTTGCTTCCGCTTCCAGCTTGGGCATCAACTCGGAGTATAACTCGTTTGTTGAAGAGGGAGCTAACCCAGCCTCCCACCCCGGATTTGTTGATTATGGACAAAGAGGACAGAGACAGTACTCGAGGTCTCCAACTCCAAATGCATTTCCTTCTGCCATAGACGAGTTGGAAACCGCAGCTCAGTCATATTTTATTGAGCCGGTCCAGGCAACTACGTCAACGGTGAAACCTACTTTCAAAAAGCGGAAGACTAGGCGCCCAATTACGACCCTGGCAGAGAAGAAAAAGCCAGTGTTGGAAGTGGATGGGTTTCATAATAATGAGGCGCCTCAAGGTAACCCACCTTTCAATCCCTTTCGTCAAATTGTGAACACGAGCTTTGGCAGGAAGCGGCCTTCTGCTGAGGGAAAACAAGAGAGGTCAAGAACTAGAGCAAGACAGGATGTTCCTTCTTCTGTTGACAATAATAATGAGGGAAATGAGAGTCTCAATGAGATTCCTTCGTCTACTGAAGGTGGACCACGGGCGTTGGGCCGTAGGCGACCTGCACAAGAAGTGAGACCTGTTGGAAGACCAACAACCACGTTCAGTTCTACTACTACTAATAACACGGATCCTCCACAAAATACAAGATTTACACCACGAAAACCGGCTGATGGCCAGCGAAGGAGCTTTGCCAGGCGACCAAGGCCCACTACAACGATTCCCTCTGATGATGACGGCACTGAGACTAGTCCACCACCTCAACAGCCAAGAAGGAAGCCAGTGAGACCACTTGGAGTGAGCAGATTTGCTTCAGCGGCTAATAGAAAACCACTTCCAACTCCAACATCCACTGCGTCCTCTTCGGATTCTGACATTGCCCCACCTCCAGCACAACTTCCTAGAAGACGTATAATTCGTCCGACAACTACTGCCCAAGCAGTGTCCTCTCAAGCAGCTCCAGAAGAGTTTAGCAGTGTTAAAATCATCAGTACCTCAGCTCCTGTTACCGAAAATGTTGGAGATGACATTCTCCCCTCACCTCCAAAACCGATTCGGGAAGGAAGACAAGGGTTCGTCCTTAGACCACGACCCACCCAACAAGCTCCCCCAGAGACTGTTGTTGAAGAGAATAGTGGGAGTGCGAGACAGTTGACAGCTCAGGAAATCCAGGCCACAGCTCGACCAAATTTGAGAAGAAGAAAACGACCAACCACCACAACTGGACCTGCTGCTGATTCTGAGTACAATGAACACCAAGGATTTGGAGGAAAACCAATTAGCCCCACCGTAAATGAGGTTATTCCAAGCAATCCAACTCCCCTCAGAAGATCTCCATCCGTTTTTAGAGGTAGGCCAACTCAACCACCAAATGCTTACCCAGTTCGGGAGGAGCAGCCTAATCCACAACAAATTAGTGGGGCATACGGAAACTCTGAGGATTTCGGACGTCAGGATTCCCTTTCACCAAACAGTCCAGCCAACATTGCTCTAATGAGACGACCAACTGGACCTGGACCTGACTTTCCATCTCAAGGATCCCCACTTCAGCAAAGTTTCAATAACCAACCTCCATCCCAACTTGATTCAAGCTTTGTCCCTGGCTTGTGGCCAATTTCATCCCCAGGAAACTTGGAGTTTTGGAACACTGGTCTTGACAATGGCCTTGGTGCTGTGCCTGGAAACTTCAGAAATGGTGGCGGACAAGCTCCACATCCCCATCAATTTAGTTCAAGAGCTGCTTCAACAGCTGAAGAGAATGAACCCGAAATAAGTGACTCTGACACTTCCCCTTCAGTAACAGAAAAGCAGGCTGTTGTTCCCGCACCTGAAAATGCAGAAACTGATTCAAACAAACCTGAGCAAAAACTTTCTCCTTTACAACGACTTCAAAACAATAGGCAAGCTGCAGCCAGGAGATTTCTCACTCCGAGAAAAACAACTGAAAAACCAACCCCAGCTCCATCAAATCAGAAAAGTGGGAATTTGCGGAAATCCATTATTCCACCGAGAATGCTGAGACCACGAGGGAAATTAGTTGAAGAAAAGACTGCTAAGGAGGATGAAGCCAGAGAAACTAGTTCAGCCGGTGGAGAAGAGAAATCCAAGGAGGAATCCGGAATTATTAATGACACCAACACATCCTCAACTGACGATGCCGACAGCAATGCAGTTCCAAATAGCCCCAATCCAAAGGCAGAAGACGAACAAGAAACTTCGAGTACCAAACCATCCATTTTGGATAATGCTAAGAGGAGGAGGATTACCTTACCTGTGAGTAGAAGCACTCCTGCAGCTGCTCAACAGAAACTGAAGATTACTCCGGCACCACCTCCAGATCATAATCCTGAAGGTCCCCCAAATTGTGAGGATGGGCAGAGATATTCCAAATTTTTGAAGCGGTGTGTGACCATGTACAAACCTAGGGCACAAGGCTAAATGAACAGAATTTTAATTTAGAATTTCTCATTGTAATAATTTGTAAATGCTTCAGGAGCAGAACGCGTTCATCGTTCTGAGCAAGAGCTAATGTTAGAGTAATACGAAATATCAGTCATATTTTATAAAATATTTTTGCATGCCCGTGTGATTTATTCGGAGATTGTTATATTTAAACTCCATCAAGCAATGATTATACAGTTGAACAGTTTATCAGGTTGGCTAGATTGTTTGGATGTTGTCGTCTTTATTGTTGCAAGCGATTCGAAGACTTGCACTACACGCCACGATTTCAAACTTTTCATCAAGTCAGGTTATAAATACTACGTAATAATTTTGAGAATTAAATCATAGTCACATGTCATCAATATTGAATGTTCATGGTGTAATTCATGACCGAACCGAATAAATTAATGATCATAATTTTCATTCATTCGTTAGAATAAATTGAGTAATAAATCACTGCGCTATAATTATGTTTGATAAATTTTCAGCAATGATGTAAAATATTTATTTAAGCTAGAAAAATAAAAATAATGACTACTACACAAATGTATTATTCTTCATCAATTCATTTGGTAATTCGGAGAGTTTTGTTTCAATATAAATTGTGTATACGTCAAAGTCGATACACCTAATGAGAAACGTGTATGATACGTAACATCTCGACTATTTTCATCTGGAATTATGCTTGTAGTTAGAATATAATGAGCTCAGGCTTCCAGAACATGACAAAAAAATTATTATTCAGCGATTCAACGTAACTTATATGCGAAACAGATATCCTTCCATAATCGTAAATTCGTAATGTGGAACATCAATACTGTAATTGGGCAAGCCAGAAATAGCTTTGAAAATGTTGCTAAACCACCCACACCACACCATACAGCATAATTCAAAGCTACAACAATTCGGATGGATGTGCTACTATGTTAGATGCATAATGCAGTTAGCAAAACTGGAAAAACTGTCATAGTCGACTGTCTATCTATGTCGTGATCAAGACATATGGTCCGGATTATCGAATGCAACATTAGAGATAGGAAGAACGAATTACGTAATGTAAGTACATCCGACATGTGCTTATATCTTATAGTCATGTACGCTTATGTACGTGATCGTAACAGGAAATGTTGACACGAAACGCAAAAATAAAACTAGGAAAAGTTATCGAACTTCTGGAAGATTTTTAGCTGTTAGCAAACAAACACGGGATCAAAGATGTATGCTTCTGTTCCTTGGGGATGATGACAAAATAGAGCACGTCTCAGGGTTTCTAAAAATAGGATAGATCCAGCATTGCTATTTGACGTCTCTGGAATACAAATTGCAATGTTAACGCCTTTAAAGAACAAGGGGCAAAGTAAGACCTTTCTTAAAAATTGAAAATAATACTTTTAGCAGCTTAAAAAATTACTCAAAATTGCTTTTGACTTGTTCTTAACATGTTATTGCAGTTAATTCTTACAAATTAACAGAATACTAAAACTTAAAGCACATGTTTTATCTATAAATGCAACAAAATAATTATAGTTGATGCAATTACTAACTTTAGCGTCAATAATGTTCAAAATTGTATACAAAATATAGGTTACTGGGTGGTAATTTTGTTCAGGTGGAAATAAACCAGTGAATTTGTTACGTAACATGAACAAATTTTTGTTCCAGAAGTTTTGTGCTGCAGTAAAAACTCCTTTTAAATCGTGAGTCATCAACATATGCATATATACATGAAATATTTTTCTACGCAACGTGGTCCAACTGTTCTTTGTGAATCGAGCAAAGGGCTCGCTCAGCATGGATACTCAACTAAACCATCCTATATTATTTGCAACCCAGTACAGCATACGTACGCAAAGGAAGAAAGTAGTTCAGCACGAGTGCGTTAGTGTGGAGAAAGAGGATGAGTAGAATAGAGTACATGTGCACCGAGTTTGAGTGCATCTGCACCGAACGTCCTCTGGTACATTTGTACTACTATATGATGTGCTATGTGCTTGCACTGCCAGGAAGAGAATTAGGTAGGTTTTGCACCAAACGCAAACCACCTCACAACTTATATAACCCCTCTTCCGCTTGCGAACTAAGCCAGGCGTCGAGAACATGTGTACCGAGCAACCTGAAAATATGTTGATGCTTTTAATACAAGAAAATCATTAGTCACTATACTCCTCCACTGCGTGTGTACTCTGAACCCACAACCACCCAACCACATTCAGTTTTCAGATAGCAACAGAATTTAATATCTTTTTTAACATGGGTATGGGTAACACGTGCACCTTTTTGCTGAAAGCGATCCAGTTTGGAAGAGTAAACAGAAAAGGCTTTGAAATCTAAGATTCAAGATAAACAAAAAACTATTAATATTGCAGCAAACAGCTTAGGGAGGCATTCCTGTCCTGATGCGCCTCCATCTCCATCATCATAAAAATGATATGAAGCAGAAGAAAAAAGTTTCTTTAATTTTCCATCTACAAAACTGATGAAAAATGGAAGCGTTGATTTCCGCAAACAAACATCTTAAAATGGGTTGCCAGAAACGTCAGTCTGCGAAAGATTTGGAAGTAAATTTTAACAATAAATCATGCATGCTATTTCCGCTACACATATTTTCAGCTTAGCCATGCAGGTGCGCTTTGTTTTATGGAAACGAATTCATGAATACCAATAATACTGGCTACCCATTAATTTTTTTACAGTCACATTAATTTCGAGTGTACATGAAACTTTGTGTTCGTAAGCCTTCCGCTATTTCTTGTTTACTGGTCGTGTTCCGTTGTTGGACCGAGGTTATTGACAGGCATGGACTAGAGCAGAGTTGGTAATTTTCTCGTGAAAGAAAGACCACAAGTAAACACAAGCCAATTTATTCCATTATATGCGTCGTCTGCTTGAACTCCATAATACCGTGCAAGGTGTAATGGTCACGAAACGTAAACAGTTGTTGAGCAATAAGCATTGGTATTGCTGTAGCAAAGCTGCCATTGTACTTTACTCTAGTCATTCTAGAATAATTTTTGCAGAGATGATGATGTTGATATGAGTCATATTCTTGGCATGCTATGATGAATGTATCTAACACCATGAACTTCGCGTACATTCTTCCTGTCTGTGTAGCCTCCCGGTACATGATCATCATCATCAACAGCAGTTTCAGTGCATGTGTACCGAGACAGACAAAGTATAGCATCAGCATCACAAGCCAGTGTTAATGTTATTATCTTCTCTAGCTTTGAGACTCCACTTCCACACGAAACTCAATTACACAAAGGAAATGACTTGAAGTCATAAAACTACATAGCTAAACCCAAGCTGAGAATTTATAGCGTTCAAGATAATGCACTCTATAATGACTTGTTTTTTTGTTGAATGTTATACACAAGATTCATATGGGATTGCGTATAGGTTTTTTGTTATTGTATTCATCTCTTGTGCTCGGTTCGGTCTGTATTAACTGCGGAGGTGGAAGTAGATGGACAATGGAATGGGCAAAGAACCCAAACTCATGAAAAAGTGAGGATGCTTAATGAACCTTGTAGATATGATAAGCCATAAGCTCTCGCGGCTCTCACCCAAAGATTGCATTACGAAGGAAACTACTTTTGGGAGCGAAGAAACAACAGCAGCAGCTGGATTGCATTCTCCTTTATTGGGTCTTAGGAACTTGGAATCATTATAAATTGATAGGGAAGATGTTTCAGTCTAAATGAGCAACTCCTACGCAGTGAGCATCTCATCACCATCATCATCATATGAAGTTTGACAGGCAAGAGAAGTGAGAGCATCGATTGAGATTGAGGTACAAATGGCAAGGCTATAAACTCAAAGGGTCAGTCATGCGGAGATAATGAAAACTTGTTCCAAGTCTGATCCAAGTGAAGTCAGCTGAAACTTTGGGATTCATGCTAAGAGTAAACTTGAGTTGGGGGATGAGTCATCTTCATCACGTCGTATCGCACTAAGCCTTTGTTTTGATGATATGCTCTTTGGACTCGATGCAAAACTTTTAGTGGGGCTTCATGCATTTTTGCAACATCATCATAATATCATCTTCGTAACTCATAAGAAGTATCAAGTGTTTTGTTTATAACGAGATTTTTAATACCAACTTTACTCGCCACGTGTAACTTTTTTTAATCAAGTGTAAAAAGTCCAGCTTCTTTTTGACTCGTTAGCCTCCTCATACCTAACACCATTTCCATGCTTTTTCATGAACTAACGAAAGGAACTTCAATGTTGATCGCATTAAAAACAAAAAAATAAAAAGCTGCACAATGCTCGCATTACAGATGGATTAATTCTGATATGATTAAAAAAGGAACACGTGCCTCATTATTTTCCAGTGAGGAAGAATCTAACGGTATAATTTGATGAAAAAACTCATGGAGCTTAAAAAGTTCATTCAGAGCAATTAATGAGATCGGAAAAAGATTATACTAAAATAAGTATTTGACTCGTTGATATAAAACATGAAGTTAAATTTATCTACCAAAATGTGAGCACAAAGAAAGTTTCGGAGAATTCGGAGGTGAAGGTTGAATATGGCATTTTATGACATTTCATGGAATTTGCAAAGGCAGTTGCAAACTCTAGTGACATTATTCCCATGAAAAATGGCATAACTCCAAATAACATAATATGATGATACATATGCATATCTTGGCTCCGTCTCTCGTTGAAAATCTGCTTACCAAATTATTGCAAGTGCTTTTTATAGAGAAAAAGTATCAAAGGAGAAAACGTGTCTAGCTTTCCACGTATGCTTTTGACTTAACGTGACATAAAGCTATCACATCATACGATCTGGATAATATCTTGTTGCACCATTAAATCTTCCGTAATAACCGTGACTTTGGGTAATTTGAGAGTCACGGTTGAAACAGGTGTATATCAGAATAAGGGGCTGGCGTAAGTAAGTTGAGAAGATCAAATTGCCGTCCATATTGTTTACTAATAAATGGTATTCTATAATAAAAACCATGAAATCTAAAAAGGGAAATGTGACGCGAGTCGCGAAGCGATTACGTATTGACGTTTTTCTGGAAGACTTTTGCACCTACACTTCAGGCCTATTAAATCTTATAGGGAATTTCCTACGTTTTTTGTATTTACTTTTATTATTATTGCCCGTGTTTTTCTCGGATGTACCATCTTGCCAAAATACAAACAACCACTACATTTGACATTACATGTTTGATTGACACCATAAAACAAGCTCTGCGAATCCGCCTTTCCTTATAGCACTCTAGAAAATATGTTAGTCTACATTCCGGTGTCCGTAACAGAAATTCTCGGAACACTTCGGCTAGCTTTACCACACATCATCTCATCCTCTGTTTGTTGCACACAACATTTTAGAGGGAGTGAGCGGAAATGAGCCCTACTCGGCTCTTCTCGGTCCTTTTGGCTACGGACGTATTAATATTCTTAACAAAGTTGTATAAAAGTTTCAGAGAAAAATGGATAACTTCATCTTTTAGGACAAAAGTAGGGATGGAATATCTTATCGCGTTGGGCGTGTGCATTTTACATCACATCCAAGTTGAAGGAAACTGTACGACTTACACATGTTACGACAAGGCAAGACAAGCAAGGTTAGCCGTAGGTACGATTACAAAGCCTTTGAATCGAGATGAAGTGCATTGTCTATGGAATAAAAAAATTGACAAAAAACGGCACGTGATTGAGTGCCACCATGCAGTGTTACACTAGCCCAATATGTTTTTGGAGAGGCTGAGTTTTAAAAGGTAATACTTTTGTAATGAAATCCTTTGCAGCTAAGTAGTGGAAAAGTGAGCCAAAAAGTTAAAGTGCTCTTCTTCTTCCTTCCTTCCGTTAGAGAGATTACAACATGGATTGCTTAAAGAAAAATGACTTTCATGCATTTTTATCATGTGCGAACTTCAGAGTTCTTCCTCCCAATTCACGGTTCTACCAAAGCAAAGGACGTACTTGAGTTGTTGGCTCAAGTTCTGGCACACGTTGGCCCAATGGTACTGAATAACGGACAAGGTATTGTGGTCTTAGAGGCTTCGATAAGAAACCGATTGCAAAAAACTTCATGTCAAAATTCCATTTCTACATTGAGATATGGCGT
>JAQGAP010002836.1:0-13944 GCA_034697805.1 Orchesella bifasciata | reverse complement strand
TTTCTTCTCTTTAATGATTTTCTTCTTCTTTCTCACGAGTTCCTCCTTCTTTCCATCGAGCCCATTCTTCTTTTCAACGACCTTCTTACTCGGCTTCCCACATTCCTTTGCTTTGCCAGCTGTTTCAAGATCTGACCGCCGGTTTGACCTCGTCTTTGGTCGATCCGAAGAAGGGCCAGCTGTTGCCTCCCTTCCTGCAGCAGGGAACCCACCGCTTTGATCTGCAAGTGCCTTCGCAACTTGTTCCTGCTTGAACCTTTTATAGTCCTCATCTCCAATGACTTAATGTACATAAATCAACAAAATAATAATTATTCCTTACAAATAAAGCTCTCAGAAAATTATCCAATGTGATATACAAAATAAACTTACCCTTTAGCAGCCTCTCAGTCAGCTCGGTGAATCCCGTGGCGACTATTCCATGTTCTGACACCAAATGTCTTCTCAAGTTGTCTTTTGTTCTGAGGGCAACCTTGAAACCCTCCACGATCTCTTCATTTCTCTTCGCGTTCTTGAAAAACTCCTCCAGTCGTAGCTGATGATCTCCACAAAGGGGAAATGACGCCATAGTGGCGTCTTTTGGAAGATCATCCTCCGCCTGGACGTGATTGCACAGACTTTTCAGTCTGAGTTTCAAGGCTTCAACATCCCCATCCCCGTGTGGGATGTCAGTGCTGTCAGCGCAAATAAGGCAAAAAGTTTTTGCCGTTACTGCCATCATTCGGTTGGTTGAGAGCTGTGAAATAGTTTCAAATCCCTTCTTTTTATTCGCCACAACAATGAGGAGTAGAATAATTAAGAGTGATTTATAATTTTACCTCGGCTGTTAAAGAACACAATCTGACTGATTTTGCTTTTGGGCAGACGTAATTCTACTCAATACTTTTTGCTTCGGCCACGTCGCCTAATTGCAGTTGTATCATTCGGTCTAGACGTACTCCTCCCGTTAGCTAATTTGTATTCCGGTACATGTTATTATTGTATACTACCAAATATATAAGAGGAGGAAAGTAGTGTAGCTTTAACTTATTTAGATAGATAGGAATGCAGGTAAGAGAATTGGTTTGGGCTTGGCATACTGCCAACTCAAGTCGTGATGATCGTCTATTTAGGTAGCTAAATGTTACCTGTAATGTGAAGGATGACACCGGAATGTAGATGGTGATGAGGTGGCTTCTCTGTTTTTCAGGTGGGCAGAGCTAAACATCTCCAACGGGGGTGTGGGTGGGATTCAAATCAGTGTGAGTTCTGAGGGAGATTGTATCACTGGAATAGACGAAGTTTGAGCTTCGGAAACCCAGCCACCTCCGCTTGTGCATCGGACCAATGGATGTGTTTGGAATGCCCTTTATCTCGTTTACCACCTTCATCACATCATCAATATGAGGAGAAAAGCTGAACCAGAACAAGATCAGACAGCAGAGGTTGTTCTCAAGCTCCATGGAAATGAGCTGATGTTCATAAATCCAAGTTTAATATCCAGTGTTTCCTCGTAGGCCTCCAAAACGAGGACCATAATGTGGTCCACATTCCGTCACCCACGACCCAACAGATATCTGACCTTGGCTTCGAGATCCCGGCCCATCAACAGACTACCCATTTGATCACTGGGCTGACTCCAATTTTGCCCTATTCACACGTAAATTAGCACAATTAGAATTTAAATTCAAAGGGTTTGTTTTGTAGAAATTTGTTTTTGATGTTTTTGCACCTGTGCTAAAATTTAAATGCCAAATAAAACCTTGACATTTCAGCCACACTTTCTTTAGTGGGTACGACAAACAGCGCCCTTTGGATGACGCTTTTCTGTTTTTGCAATGAGTTTTGTTTCTGGCAGTTTGACATAGTGGCATACCACAATTGACATTGGCATAGCTCAAACGGAGTTTTACAATTACAACTCCAGCGAAACAGCTCTCCCACAAACACATGGACTGCAGCAGGATGAAAAGTAGATTGGACAATAATACAAAAGCGTCAGATGCTGAAGCGGAGGTTTCTCTCTTCTTTTAATATAATGTAAAAAGTGGTGCTTTGCCCAACCTGTGAAAAACCATTGTACCACTTCCCTCATGTTTATTGGTTGTCCCATTTTTCTAGTAACATATTTCTTCAAGGACAATGAGCTTGGCGTAGTTTTGTTGTTGGTGCGAAAGAACGTGGATGTTTGATGTCGTGCGGCTGCTGGAATCCTTCTTGAGATTTTAAGGGTCTGGAATTCTCAAAGTATTCACATTTGCAGACGTTACGCAGACGCCTACGTACTTTGTCCGGAACGAACTTTTGTTGTGATCAGATGATCTCCTATCCTATTCTTACTGATTTGGGTGGACCAACGTGCTCGGTTTGAGTGGGTTCTTTGTACTATTCATGTCATACATTACTCAAAGTTATGGACTCATATACACTACATAATATGCATATATCCTCTCATACAGATTCGCATTTGAAGGCGTTGAACTCCCTTCTTGAAGAGTAGGGATAAAGTGTTGTTCTCATTTTGGGAGCCTGCGAGAAGGAACTGGTGACTTGGAAGGACATTAAAAGACTCAATCCTCCGATCATTTGACTGATAGTGAACAAATGGAGGTCGAAAATGAGCATGTGGAGGCGATGCCGGGCTCTTCCTTGGCAGCTGAGAAGGCTCCTTGCATCTATATTTACTCCAGCGATGAAGACCAGGATGATATCATAGAAAAAACTACAAAAACTAGACGTAATTAAATTCAATATTGGCAAGAACTTTTGGAAGGTTAACTGTTGCTAATTTTATTGGTAATTTTATTTCCAGAAAAATTTGAAGGTGATGAAGAATTGAGCTCAGCTCAGCGTGCTGATGATGGATTGACCACTGGAATTACTTCTGAAGATGAGGAGGAAACGGGCGAGACTGACAATGAAGGTGAGAAGATCATGGATCAGCGGGAGGAAGAATCGGAGATTGAGATTCTAAGTGAGGATGAGAAGGAGGCAGAAGCAGTGCCACCCATAGATGTTATTGACCTGAGCTCAGATGAGGAAGAAGAAGAAGACTCCGAATTTGAAGAGTGGCCAGAACCAACCTCAAGTGTTTCAAAGAGGACGGAAGAAACTGTGCCTGCAACCAAAGGTACAAAATGCAGAAAATAGTAAATGTATTTTTGGTGGTAACTATTTTACTGGACATTTTATATTAACTCAAATATATTTTATGCTTACAGACCTGTCAATGGTGCCTGTCTTACGAGAGCAAGTCAAAATTGAAGCTCCTAAAGTTGTTGACTGCCAGACACAAACTGAGGAGTGGAGTGATAACGATGATTACTATATGGGAATGATAAATCAAGATGAATCATCTTCTACAATTCAATTTGAGAGTGGAACGGGGACCGGTGGCTCGACCTCCACCAATCTCCCATCACTTGGAGGAAAACTATTACAACCACCAATTTTTATTGACCTCGTCGATTCCGACGATGAAGATGAGGTAGACACTGGGGAAAAGAACAAAGTAAAATCAACTCCCACTTCCCCTCTAATTGACACGATTGAACGAGTTGAAGTTGGTGGAGCCATTATAATTTCACGGAACAACGTGAAAGTTGTTGACGTGAGCGATGGCTGCGTGGAATGTGGCGTGTGTGGCTGGATTACTAAGAATCCAGCGAAGCACAGGGTAAAATACCACCCCAAATCGGTGAAAAATGAGGAGAAAGGACATGAGGAGGACATTCCTGATTCCTGATTCCTCCACAAGTCGAGCCGACAGCAAATGATGGTTGTAAATATTTGAATTCATCTATATGTACATTAATTAGATAGTAAACACTGACGACGGTTTGGGAGTACGTGCGCATAGATTGAATTAAATAAAGAGTGCCACCTAGAAAAGGATTACATTTAGTCTACTACTATATTTTTTATTTATTTGAATTTCACAAGTTTTCATTCATCCGAACCCTGCCAACAAGTGTAAGCTCCGAAAACTTTCATAAGATCATCAGAGGAAAGCTGCCAGAACAATATAAGGCGGAGGAAGTTCTTCTTCAGCTAGTTACAGCCCCTCCAAATCAACCTGGAAATGAACTATTCTTCATAAATCCAAATTTAAGGTCCAGACTAGTCCAGATTCCCCCCTCGAAAATCATATTATTTATGTACCTGCGCTAAAATTGACAGTCCAACTAAAAACGTCGATCTTCCGGCAATACTATTTCAGAGGTTCACTCTTGGCCCCTGATTCTGATAGCTTATCTTCGATTCATTTATCTACGCTTATCTTGCAATCTGCAACATCACCTTGTGAACTTATCAGGACATTATCAATACTTTCTCCCATAAGGAAATTCAATGGGGGAAAAAGATCAAAAAATCTTATTATCGGAAAAAATGCCCGTAGTAAAACATCCAGCTTTACACGTTCATTTCTCACTAAAATTAATGATTTGCCGAAGTTTGGGACAAATCCATGAGTATCACCTGGCGCCCCCACCTCGTGAGTGTTGAGGGAGACTGTATCATTTGAAATAGAAGAAGTTTGAACATCGAAAACCTAGCCACCTCCGCTTGTAGATTGGACCAATGGATGTGTTTGGAATGCCCTTTATCTCGATCTTCTCAAGCCCGTTCCACATCCACCTCGCTTCACCTCCGTCGGGTCCTAAATATGGAAATGAGCTGATCTTCATAAATCAAAGTTTAATACCCAGTGTTTCCTCGTAGGCCCCCCAAACGAGGACCAAATTCCGTCACCCACGACCCAACGGATGGTTGACCTTGGCTTTGAGATCCCGGCTGGCAATTGACACTGGCATAGCTCAGAAGGAGTCTTACAATTACAACTCCATCGAAACAGCATCAAGAAGCAGCTCTCCCACACACACATGGACTGCAGCAAGATGAAAAGTAGATTGAAAATAATACAAAAGCCTCAGAAGCTGAAGCGGAGGTTTCTCGCTTCTTTCAATACAGTGAGACAGGGGCTGCTATGCACAACTTGTGGAAAACCATTGTAGAGTGGATTTACGTCTGGTTTATGGCTGTCCCATTTTTCTTGTTCTTTTCTCTGCAACTGTGACTCAAGTTAGTCCAGATTGCGGCTGAGGATGATCACAAAATTTCAGTCGTCTCGAGTAAAGAACATGAGCATTCCAAACACTCCCTCCGCCCAATGCTCACGCAGATGTGGCTTCGGTTCTGTAGCCAAATTGTGAAGCAATAAACTGGGCTCTCTTTAACTTTAACGAAAAGACTGGGATATTCACCCCAAAAGACAAACTGGGAAACGCATCTTCCAATCTAAAGCAAATACAGCGAAGCTTCGCAATTCTAAACATAGTGCTGGAGATAAATTTGACGTTCTTTTGCTAACCAAATTGAAATTTAATTCTATAGTTTATGTTCCGTCCAAACCTCGCCTCTTTCACCAGCTAAACTGATACCTGACACTGAAACGAATTCGAAGCCCCATCCCCATATGAAGTAGTTTAGCTCTGACCACTCTAAATACTTGGGAGGCTTCACCACCTCCTAATTCTTAACCTATTTTTCAAGAGTCCCGTGCTTTTTTGAAGAATATTAGCAACTGTTTTAACTATCACCAAGACGAGTACTGCATCTCAAAATAAATACAAACGTAAAAATGGGGTAAGGTAGGATTCGCATTCAACTATATTTTAATCATATTTTATTTAATCCCAGATTTTTCTGGGATGACCCATTTCGCTGCAGAATGAATGTAAGACTTAACAATGACAGATGCGGCACTACAGGGACTTCTTGGAATGGGGAGAAGTCGAGGCAGACGTTTCCAGTATCTCTCTCTGTAAGAGAATGGGTTTCCAGTGCATGGGGATGGTTAAGCTGCTCCATTTATAAAGTGTAATCCATGGGCCCCATCTCCTTCCTTTCTTTCATTTGTATCAGAGAAAGACTTTTGAGGAGGATAAATAATCATGTTACCCCGCCATCAAATTCCGTCTTCGTCATTATTTAGGACGTCATTTGTTACGGTGAGGGGCTAGGCATTTTGGGTGAAAGTTGAACGGGAAATTTCACGTCCACCTCCAGAAATAAACCTTCCACAATGGGGGCATTTACCGTTTGTTATCTTTCCGAAACATGCGTGGCAAATATAATGCCCGGCATGGCACTGGTAGATCTTCCCCTCTGGCAACTCCAAACAAATTGGGCAGTGGCGAAAACCTTCCATTTTTTTAGTCTTACTGAAACCTCTGTAATTAATATTACACAATTTAAATGGGAGCTTCAAAAACTGCACTAACAATTATTCACCTAAGCAGCTCGTTTGGTCAGAGTGCAAAGAGAAAACGATTTGAGTCGGATTATCAGATGATTTCATCAGGCTACACTTAGGCAGAGCACCAATGTTTCTAGTTCATGAGAAGAGATAAAAGGAATAATGTCCACGCGCTGATGAGGTTGCTGGAAAACACTTAGTTTTTGGGGTACTGCGAGATTGATATTAGCTGTGATGATAAAGCAATCCTGCTAAACACTCCAATGCATTAAGTCCAACCACCTGTTGGGATATTAAAGGTTTTTTTTCCGCAAAATACAGCACAGTTTTTTCCACAATAAAAATGAGGATATTGGCTCCAGAAATGGAGTGGCAAGCAGCACGAGCTCAAAGTTAAACGTCAGTCATTAATCTACTTTTGAAGTTTTCTAATGATGATGAGGGCCCCTTGAGCCACAGGTGGGGCTTTCACCTCCTCCTGAAGAAAACTCGACGAAAGGAAATGATGCTTGAGAGCATCCCTTCTCATCTAGTTTACCCTTCCAAGATGGTTCACACATGACGTCACATTTTAACTTACTACCTCCATGCCCCACTCTAACCACCTCGATAGGAATGTCAATGCTCTCTTCACTGAGCAGGCACAACGTTTATTGGAGTGGTACCTGATGTACCTGTACGGTAACGTAGGTTCTTTTTGTTGGTGTAAGTATATGTACTCATCTTATGATGCTACAAAAACCTTCGCCCCTCTTCAATGTATCTTCATCGGTTAGTGAAAATCAGCGGTTCTTTAAATAAGATGGATATTTTCAACATTTAGTATTTATTCCAGTTCAGTTCCAATTTGAGATACAAATCGGCTGCCTATGACATATTGTTTTAATAACACATTTTTACTATCCCTCCAAATTTGGGCTCAGCTTTGAGCCCTATTATTTGGAATGTTTGTTTCGGTTGGCGCCTGGCATTCCTGCGGAACTACTAGAACATCCTTGACCTTCGTCTTCCTCATTGTTGCTCTTTTTGTCATCAGTAATGGATGCAGAGCGCTTTGAAGGAGCAACTTTCCCTACACAATTTAATCCAAAATGCATGTTTATTATTGAAAATTTTCTCAACAACACCGTCTTTCTTTAAACATCATTCTTACATTTGTGAATCTCATCAATATGAGTCCTGCAAGCTAAAAACGCCTTCGCAGACCCCTTGCCACCAGTTCGAGGAGGGACTGTAAACTTTTGGGTGCAGCGAGTGCACTCCCAGTATTTCTTCCCAGTTGTGGCGTCGCTCTTACATTCCATCCGGATCCCATTTAGCCAAGGCGTGTAAAATTTGGTTGTCCTCCTTAAAATTAAATAGATTCAACAGCTTAGAGAATAAATAATCATATTTCCGCATTGAATAGCGCTTAAACTCTGCGTATCCCATTTATCTTACCGAGCTTTTTTCCGGGGCTCATCAATTACAGCAAGATCATCGTCATCGCTTTCCATTTCTTTTGCAGAATCAGCGTCAGTGGGTAACCCAGTCGCCTCCATACTTTTTACTGTCCCATTGAAGACCTCCTCTACAAAAGTTTGCTCAATACTCCTGACCTGTGGTTCTTCAGAAGCTGCCACCTCCGTTGATGAGTTGCTGCGAATATAAAGTTACCGTGAAATCCATAAGGCTTGTGACTTCGAGTGAGATAGAAATTAAATAGTACTTACTTTGCACCCTCTACGTTTGTAATGATTGGGAGCCAATCAGTTGTTGTTGTTGAGTTGGAGGGGCTACAGTTTCCTCCAGTTTCACCCACTCCCTCGTTCTGTTCATCGACTGCTTTAGGTTTCATCTCAGCTAGAGTCTTTTGCCTCAAAATCATCTCTTCATTCTTTGCCTTCTCCCGTGCCACTGAGAGAAAAAACAAAATATGTTAGATTTTTTAAAACCTGCACAATGTATAAATCTACGATGACTAGTTTTATTTTTCACCCCTAATAATTGCCTTCGGTAAAGCTATAAAGCTTTCAAGGCCGCTCATCCTATCTTGCGAAGACTTCATGAAGCCGACAACCTTTTTTACGGTTAGGTCTTCGATCATCTTGTCTTTTATGGATTTAATCTTCCGTTTTATTCGGTCAGTCTTCTCCTGACTCTGCTCCAGTTTCCACAACCGCTTAATCCTCGAGTTGCAGTCTGAACAACACGGGAATTGGCTGCGGGTGCAAGTCTCTGGCAGCTCAATTGAGACATCCATTATCTGACAGAGAGTCACCAGCTTTTCCTTCCGCCTTACCGTGTCATCATGTTCAGCTGCATCTTCTTCCACAGAATAAATGCAGAATAGGCACCACCTCTTTATGGTTTTTGGTAAAGAGCTCATTCCAACCTGTAACATAATGGGGATCCAACGATTAACTTGCGAGAGGGCTTTCCTTTCCAATTACAATTAAAATTACCTTTTCACTGCTCGAATTTGGAATAAGAATGGGCTGCTGGTCAAGTTGTTTGAGTTGAATCCAGATGGTTATCGATTATTACTTGAAGTTTGAGTAAGGAACACATACACCAACCAACTGGTGATATATAAGCACACCTTTAGTACAGCCAGCGTGCAAAGAAACTCTCAGAAGCGAGTTGAGTCAGCTTCCAAGAAATGTTTTCTTCACATTGGGAAAAATGCCAATGACGGGGTTCAATGTATGTGTCCTACTCTAACGATGACGTCTTTCGTTTCTGCGTCATGAACTTGGCTCTGGGAAACAACGATTTTAAGTACATCAAAGAAAGAGAGGCTTGGCTTTGTCCTCGTAAGCACTATGCATTTTGTATTGTATATTCGGTTTTATTGGGCTTCTTCACAACTCAAGTTACAAAAAACATAACTAAATCAAGTTAAACTAAGAGCTACATTGCTTTCTCTAAATTATATCTGCAGATCGATAAAACCTTGGATTTAATTTCCGTTTCCATTTCTTCTGGAGCAACTGTGCGTAACTGGAATGCAACTCCTTAGCTCCAAAATACGACGTCTTGTCCGAATGGAAATGGTTTCCACTGAGCCTGGAACTCTTGGCCAGAGTAGACCGCATACGGTGGCAAGCTCATTGTCTTCCATTAGCTGGTTCTTGAACACATCATTGGAGTCCAATAACACGAGCTTTTTCACATTTGGAAACTTCTCCAAAAGACGCTGAAAGACGTCCAGATGCTGCATTGCAGTCGCCAGTGGATAAGGAACGGCTAACTCTTTCACAAGGGGGAAGTTGGGAACGTTGCCGAAGGAAATTGGAGCGTCTGCAAATTTGTCATCCAACACCACCATTTCCAAGGTGAGTGCGTAGTCCTTGATGGAGTGGAGCATGTTGTTCAACTCTGGCATTTCCCCTTTTTTCAAAGCAGTAGGCTCCAAGTCTTTTCAAAAGGAAAGTGTTTTAAGATCTTTTAACTGCCCTTCAACCTGGTATTTATCTATCACATCTAACTTATACAGCTTGAGCCGTTCTAAGTTTGGAAAACATCTAGAAATCCACAGTTTCCAGTCATTCCCTGCCCAAATGTCCCAGAAATGGAGAGCTTTAATCTGAGCTCCGTACTTAGGAGCCAACCATTCCAGAATGAGTCTCCCATTCATCCCAATCACCTCCAGTTCTTTGAGTTGGTCAAGGATCGGGAATTCATTGATGTTAATTGATGGCTGGGAAGTCGCCACAAGGGTATCAAAACCGAGTGTGACGCTTTGCAGATTTTTCATTTGAAACAAGTTCTGCATAATGTGTGCAAAACTGAGAGGCGGAACATAAAGGAGGAGCTTGGAGACATAATCTCCGTATATTTCCACGAGGCTTCCAAAATGTGGAAGCATACCACGATAATCCGATTCCGTTCTGTAGCCAACTATCAGAGTTTTGTTGATGAAAGGATTGTGACCTTTCGGAAACTCAGTGGCGAAGAAGTCCAGGATGTCCCGCTCACACTCAAATTGAGTCCCGAGCTCAAAATGAAATGTGTGACGGAGATATGTAACCCTGTGCATCTTGTTGGGGAACCAGGGAGTGAAGTTAATCATGGGCTCCTTGAGTCCACCAACTTTCTAATGGAGGTGCACACAAATCGACATTTAGTCAATTCCTCCCTTTCCTTTGACAACAATTTCAATATCTTCCACCAAGCCTGCAAAATCAGTAAAAAGCATTTTTTTTAGCTAATTCCAATAAGTGTTTTTATTATTGTGAATGTATTGAGTACTTACCACATCTGGAAGGGCTTCAATGGATTTTTGGGCTTCCATTTTAATGTAGCTAACTTAAATATTAAAAGTATCAACTTTTGTTGGTTTTAAATCCCTTTTAAAACTGCTCCAATAGTTTGTTGTCGCCGAAGCTAACTTTGCACGAAATGAATGTGATGAGTTGTCTTAAAAAGCAGAGCAGAACATTTTTAGCATGTGTCAACATCATTTCTTACAGATGGAAAGGAGCACATAGTATGTTGCAGGAATAAAGAAACTCGCTAAAGACTAAAGAGTCCCTCATCTATCCTTTTAATGTCTCGCAGACTCCCATTATCACAACTTCAAACGCGTGCACACACTTCACATAACAATGAAGAGAGATATCAAGGCGACACAGACCATAATATAAACCAAAGACTACAGAGTGGATCATACCAGTGCTGCAAGCGTGTGCTCATTAGAATGGTAAGAATGCAATCTCTAACAGCGATTCAGTTACCATATAAAAGACTTCATTTTGTTGATGATTGAAATTGTCTTGGGTTTTTAGAAGCTTCCAATGGATGTTGTTTCCCCCCTCCAGAGGGAAGAACGGTTGGTCCCTCCTAATGAGCAGACTACAGTTCGCAGGGACTTCTCTGGTTGCCCCAGATTTAACAACGCTGAGTAGTAGTGACAGCTCCACTGAATACAATGCAACTGATCAGGAGTCACAATTGCAACTGACGCCTAGGGGTCATCTTGCCATCCCATAAATATGTTGATTGAGACAACATCCAATGATTGTGGAGACAAATGGACTTGTGAGCATCTAGATAGATTAAGACGAAGCTGTATGACTGTGAGGCGTTGCACAGTTGCTCGACTGTATAGGAAAAGACTGACATTAAGAACCGTATGAGCTATCACTGACACACAAATGTCACTCAATGCGTGTTGACTTGAAGAACCCATAACAGTTGAGTTTTTGAAAGTTTAACCCTTGACCTCGACGCTTTTTGACCTTTCGTGTTATTTAAAACAATTCGGAAAAGAGAATCAAGTCAACTGAAAGCCAGTGTAAAAATATGTGTACTTACCAAGTTTCAGCCTAATCGGTCAATTTGCAGATGAGCTACGGGCTTCCAAATGTCTCCATGCTCGAGAAACAAGGGCTGTTCCAATGGTCCTTACATGAAGAAACTGCGAACGTAGCAGCTGAAAATGGTCTATTCGAATCCTCTGGTCTTAAACTTCACTTCGCGTATCTTAGATTTTGCTAACCTCGTGGATTTCCTACCAAATTGATTTCCGAAGAACAGACATTAAACGTGAAACTCACATGTTGCGTAACGATGATTTTGTTCTAAAAAGTCTGATCTTCGGAAATCAATTTGGTAGGAAATCCACGAGGTTAACAAAATCTAAGATACGCGAAGTGAAGTTTAAGACCAGAGGATTCGAATATGCTATGTTTCATTTGTGACTTTTACAATTTCTTCATGCAAGGAGCATTGGAACAGCCCATGTTTCTCGAGCTTGGACGCATTTGGAAGCCCGTAGCTCAGGTGTAAATTGAGCGATCAGGCTGAAACTTGGTAAGTACACATAATTTTGCACGGGCTTTCAGCTGACATGGTTCTTGTTTTTAAATGGTACTAAACAACACAAAAGGTCAAATAGCATCGAGGTCAAGGGTCAAACTTTAACAAACTCAACTGTTATGCGTTCTTATCGGCGTCATTGATAGCTCCTATGGTTCTTAATGTCCGTTTTTTTCCTATACAGTCGAGCCACTGTGCGTTGGAGGTCTGTGGGAAATCAAGTTGAATGTGAAAGAAAACGAGGATCCAGGGGAAATGGGATTTTATGATGTAAATGTGAGAGGTTATGAAGGGCAAAACGAATGTAACGTCAATCACCATAACGGCCTGTGCGTTCGTGCATTAAATGTTTAAATTATAATGTGCGGTATGACAATAAATAGTGTTACTTCGAGACGTGGTATGTTTAATTTTAGTAAAGCATTCTGGCTACTTTATTTAATTTATGTTGGAAAATTAATATTTTTTAAAAATCTGCTGAGCTGCTGAGAAATCTGCAAGAGAAGCTTTGGAATGGTTGAGATTCCCTTTGATTACAATTTATTTTCAAGATGAGCCATGACCACCATTTCCAATCCCACTACATTTGGCGACTCTGAAATACGCGTGGACAATATCTATTTATTATGCTCAATCAGCGTTATTTGCTAACAAATACTTAAGTTCAGTTTTTCGTCACCCCCGTTACGATGTGACCTGCTATACATGTGGAACTTCAAGGAGGCGATGACGATGTGGCACCGCAGAGTGTAGGGGAATGCGAAGGAGCTGGTAGATCTAGAGCCACAACAGCAACTCCGTTCCAGTTGCTTCCCATACAAATATAATCTCCAGTGGGAGGAAAACAGAAGGGGTCCAGAGGGATCATACAGTCCCAATCGTAGGTCCTCATTCAGCACTTTTAAAGAAACTGAGCTCTAGCTGTCTGAATCCGAGTACCTTTGATTCCCAGATTAACTTGGCGTCTCGTATTTTTTCTCGCTCCTATTTTTATGTCCAACTTGTGGAAAATCCAGAGGGTGAACGGTTGGTTCCTCCAACTGAGCAGCCAAAGTACGCAAGTACTTCTCTGGGTGGACCTGGTTCCTTAACACAACCAGAAAAAGAACATGAGGAAGACTGCTATCTTCCCTACTTTTTTCACCTCTTCACATTTTCGTCCCCTCACTATTATCTATGGGTATCCTCCAAGGCGTCCATTTCGTTCAAATAAAATTTGCCTTCGAATCAGAAGATTTTGAAGCTGTGTGACAGGATGAAGCAGAGATGAGCTACCGACGGTTCTGCTATATCCTCACATTGCCCCAAGGCTAGATACAACGAGCTGAGCAGCGTTTGTGGAGGAGATTCCGGTTACGAGTAGTCGTCGCTAAATGAGGGGTTGTTGACCCAGCAGCAGGTTGGCATAGGCAGGGTCGATGTACTCTTCCCATTTGTGTCAGTGACTCCAATCTGAGTGAGAATGCTGACTTTCACTGCTTGTCATCAGGATTTTTCTGACGAAGGGGCAGGTGACCTCCGCAGGATACGTCCTACAAAAAGAATGACAAAAGAGAGAAAGAGATCATGTTGTTTTCGAACATTTGTATTTACCTAGTAGACTCATAAACTAGCAAACAAATCCATCAGAACCTCCCAATATGTACTAGTCTACACTTAAATAATTTCACTTGTCTGATAATAATGATTGTTGTGGCTCCGTAATAACTTGAATTGCATCTTTTAATGAAAAACGTCATAATAAGTGGCAGCTCTCCACTTGTCTGAACTCTGTATTTTCATGAACCGTCGGTCCCTCCAAATGAGCATCTCGGGTACCCAGAGACAGAAGCTCTGAAAGCTGAGCTCCCTCCAAATTCAAAAAACTCCTCCACATGGAATCCACGGCGAAAAGCACTGTTGGG
>JAQGAP010002835.1:0-13948 GCA_034697805.1 Orchesella bifasciata | reverse complement strand
ATTAGTAGACGCAATGATCCCCAGTCCCATAGGATTTTCCACGTCCGGACTTTTTATTTCGAGTTCCAGAGAGTTGAGACAAAACGGCCATTCATTTCCACATCACATCACATTTTTTCATCCTCTTCCTCCATAATTGTTGGGTTATCTCTGCCATTCAGATCTGGGGACAGACTGTTATTGTTAGCTTCACTGGTCTGAGCTGTGTCTTCTGAAGGCATTGCAGGTGGAGACGGTGAGCTTGGTGTGTCAGGTCTTGGAGACTCTGATCGCAAGATCAGTTCTTTAAGGTCAGGAGCCTTCACGTCCTTCACTTCAGGTCGCATTACCAAGTACTAAAAGTAATCACATTTAAATGTCATTAACGTGCCCCTTCTCCATATCTCAAGGTATACATTATATTTAAATATTACTGTTGCCGTACCTGCAAGATATCTGAAAGACTTAGTACTCCCACAACCCTGTCCTGTTCATCTACCACCACCAAACGATGAACTTCAGCCTTCATAATTCTCTCCATTATTACAAACAATGTCTCATCCATCGTACATTTATGGACCCCTTCAAACCACTCGTTTCGATGCTCGTTTGCCTACAAAAATAACAAATTACACTTAGAAACATGTCTGGATTAAAAATTCATGTGTAAACAAGGTACTCAAAACTGTACATGTCGACGTACTTGTTTCAATGTAATATCTAGGTTATTGTAAGTCTTTTCTGCAGCGAGGTTAATCACATCAAAACGCGCGTAAATATCTAACAGTCTATTCTGCTCATCAACAATTGGAAGCGCAGACACTCTTCGGTCCAAAAACTTTTGGAGAGCTTGAATAATAGATGTGTCCTCACGAGCTGTCTCCACATCATCAAAAGTACCGATTCGAACATCGCCCAACTTCTGATTCATAAACGCTGGCCTTGGAATCTCATGTATCTGCGGAATCGTCAGAAAAAAAATGTTATTCTTGTCTTGGTGAAATGGTTCACAACTTCCGTCATAAATAATAATACTACTACTACTACTACTCACGTATAAAAAGAGAAACTTCAGAATCCTCTTATGTGTCAATATATGAAGAACGTTCCCCGTCTGCTGATCAATGATAGGCAGCCTGTGTATCCTATTATTAACCAAACAGCAAATGGCATCAAACAGTGAAGCATCAGGGTCAATGAAGATCAAGGGCTGTTTGTCTTGCAAAAATCTTCGTCGCCATGTTTCAATCCGATGCTCTTCTAGCTCTGACATCCGTCCAGCTGAATCATGATACATGGCGTGGAGCACACGGATAAAATCAGTGATAGTCAGCATCCCCACAAACTGTCGGACTGAGCTATCCCATAATGGTGCTGCACGTACGCCTATTAAAATTTAACAAGAAACATTTTTGAAACACTGCCATCATACCGTCACTCCTCCATTCCAACCATCCTCTTATGCATACCAAGAATGAAGCGATTCATTTGGTGCAGCTACACTTACCATTATAGACGAGGGCGAAAAACGCCTTTTTCACGAGTAACTGTGTGTCAAAAACAACTAACTTGGCTGATGTGGGAATCAGGTCATAGCACTTGTGGAATTTGAAAAATTTTGCTAAAATCTCCGTCTGGTCTTCCTCTGAAAACAGTAAATGAACATAAATTAAAATCCCATTCCGATTTACATACAAATTACATTACTTAAACTATGGAGTATAAGAATATTGTATGCATGCCCCAAAGTAGCTTGTTAATCTCATGAACTTCGATGCTATCATCAAAATCCCGAATCTGACACAAGTTGTATACACTGGAATCACCTATCGCCACACTATAATGAGTAGAGTAGAATGCGAGGTGGATCATCTCTCATATTATATTCCTCTTTTAAACCTTTATTCTATCGCACTGTCAAGTGTCAGCATTGAACTTTTGTCTTTCTTAGTAGGGTTCCGATAATACCCTCATTAGGAAAAAATAAATTTCTAATCAGCTCTTTCAGTGGTTCTATTTTTAGTTCACCATTCACTTCACAAAAACCTCACTGAGTAATTCAGCACAAAAACTGACTGGAATTACATTCAGACCTGGGGGATTTAACATAACTCTTTTTTCTCTAGCTGCACATAAATTGGTTTAGCATGCCCAGGTAATCACCATCCTTTCACCTGTCTGCAGCCGCAAATATGCACTTTTTGTCAGAAAGAACTCTTCACATGTATAAATCATCCAGCGCTAAAATTGCATTTCAACAATTAACCGGTTTGAGATCAAAGTACGTTTTTTTTGTTTCTACACTTTTTTCGCTTCTCTGCTCTCGTTCACCTGGCCGTATCAACACACACATGAATACTGAACATGGAATGCGATTAATGAAATCAAAAGAGGACATGAGAAACAACAAGGTGAGCCAAACTGAGCAAGAGAGAAAGATGAGAAGGCTCAACCGAAATGTTTTCATTCCACATTGTGTACTATGATGGAAGATGATAAATTTTATGTATTCATGAAGAACCACCAGAACCAGTGTGCCCAGGAAGAAATCTAAAAGTGCTAGGAGCACTACCCGATATACATATAACATTTCTACGATAATATGTTTATTGTGTGCCGAGAGTAAAACGAAGCGAGAGGGCTGGACACGCAGACGCCATAATATTATCATTCCATATAGTGTTATCCCACGTATGTTTCTAAACGCCAGCTCTAACATTCCTAACAAGAAAATCTTTCATACCATTATTCCATTTAAAGCGTACATTACATATGTTTATTCGGTTATAGACATTCATGTACACACATCATATCATATGTACCTAAGTAGCTTGTAAAAAGCTGTCTTTTTTATTACAGAGGGCCAGTTGGCGCTGGCTTTTGCTACAGTGTTATGGAGCAGACTCCATGCGCTTCTCTTAAGAAAGATGTTTACACTCACACACATTCCTTTTTGCATGGCTATGCATATCCACATGGATATGGATGAGCAGGAACAGAGGTGGATTATACGCATAACATGCAGAAAACCGAAACTAACCTAAACTCAAATGCTTCTTCTCCGTCTTCAGAAGCCGCGCAGTAGCTCGCAGTAGAGGTACGAAATATCAGCAAGGATAGTCAACAGGAATTTTGGGATATGAAGCGGAACAGCAACATTAACTACGAATGAAGAGGATCTCCTCGTGTTGACTCTCCATTTCCCCCGAATCCATATGTGTACACATGCGAGTTCCTTCTGAGGTGACTCGAGACGCGAAAATATATGGCAAATAAAAAGGTTGAGAAAGAGATGTTTAATGAAATATGTATGGTGCTGATATGTATACTACTGACACAGGTAATACAGGGTACACAAACACAAGACACTCTGTTGTACAGTCTTCCTTCCTTCCTTTTCTTCCTCACTTCATCATATTCAACGCCATCATCAGCCTAAAAACCTTATAACCGCTATATGTACTTCTTAACGACCATGTTATACATTACTTACATTACTTCCCAATTTTCCTGAGAACTCTTGACAAGCTTCATAATAAGGAGGAGGAAGGAAAACAAGTTCGTGCTCTGCCAATATGATCGTCATCAAATGGCAAAAAACATAAAAAGAACGGAACATTTTCCTTTCTTTGGCTTTTGTGCTCCTTCCTCAACAACAAAAACAAGCTTTCTTTTCATGTTTTTCCTTTGCCCTTTTAAGCTGCTTTCATGGAATAATTTTGTCCTTTATGTGTTACTAGCACCCGACCCAACTCTAAAATCCAAGCACGCTCAGGGCCAGCTCAACAAAAGCAGAATGAAGAATCATTTTGATCGTCATGCATAAGATGAGCTGCTGCATTTTTCGTCTTCAGCCAACGAGAAGTGAAATGAATAGCATTTGCATAGGGGTACAAGAAACATTCCTTTCCAATCCAATTACAGTTAGAACTGTTTGGAAGAGAATTTACAAGCAACCACGACTGTCACTCCAACAAGGAGAAGACAAGTTCAAATATGCTATGCTGCTGGTGCTGACTATATGCTATCGTAAAATATTAGGAAACATTTTATGTGAAAATGAGATCTAGTATCCGGGCACGACGACAGATAATCCCATAATATGAACTGGTGTAGACACGTAATTACATTATGCACAATCTCGAAAACACGACCCAGTTAAATAAACAAAATTTTATGCTTAATGTAATGTACAAACCCAAAAATAAAAAGGGAATTTGATTATCCTAGTCTATATGGCTGGCACGCTTGCATCTGTTTCACTATGAATGCTTTATCGCTGTGAATGCCACCCACCCAACAAAATCTATTTTTTCTGCAGCAAGAGTCAGGAAAGTAGAACATAAATATTACAAGGAAGGGGAATGGCTAATTTAAATTAATTAATGCATATGATGATGGCGATGGCACAGCCAAGTGATTTTAAGCCAAGTCTTTGTACATTCGTATGCGCTATTGCATGCGTGTTGGGTTCAGCTTAATTTCGCGAACGTTAGGTCACCGGCACCGGAACAGAAAATGTATTGGCAAAAACCTACCGTTCACGAATAATACATAAAGCAATAGAGACACATGCTTCATTCGGCGACGCCATGATTTTATAGTAATATAGCAGTATCAAATGTATTCTCTCATAAAGTTTGCTCTGCTTTGTTTCTGAATATTTTCTTCCGAGCTTTGATCTTGCTTACATTCTTCTTCACAAGTTCTAATACTGTATGACTAATTGTGAGAACACCCTGTTGTGCATACAATAATATATTGTGTACGTTTATACTATATATGCTCTGTGGTGATGATACACTTAATGCGGCTCAATTTATTTTTCATGCTAAGAAGCTCAAACAATAGTACTTAAAAGAGCTTATTGGCTATACTTGTAGTTTCAAGTAAGTATAATCTGGAGCTTACCGCTTAGTAAGAGGATCCTCTCCAGAAATGGATCCGACACTGGAAGCTGAAAGTCACATTAAATTGTCAATGAAAAAATAATTACTCATCACAGTGATGCATAATCATAAGGTATTGCTACAGATTTAAATTTCATCTTACTCCTCGGGAATCTCTGAAGAGAACGGCCGCATGTGCTGGATCTAGTGCAACGTCAGCAGGTCTGTGGCCATGAAGAGACCCTCTTCGCCCTAAAAATACATTATCCATTCGTAAGCACAATCCAAAATATTGCTTATATACAACAATACAACAAAGAGATGTATATAACGCCTCAAACACAACACCAATAGGTATATGTTAAAAGCAGTAGTCAACTGACATTATATAAACGAACGTACGAACGATTTTAATTCTAATTTCTTACTGATTTGATTAGATAGCACTTGGGCTGAAAACTTGCTAATGGAGCAAGAGCAAGCATTAATTTAATACGTATTAGGAAAACTGTTTCATCCTTCAAAATTAATTTTCCTGTTTCTTTCTCATTTCATTATTGCGACTCGTTTAATTTGCAGCATATAATATTGTGAAGAAATAAGCTGAAATTGGATGGGACGACATTTAAAAAATACTTTTCTACTGGAGATGATGAAAGAGATGGAGGAAAATTACCAAAGTTCAACACACCCATTTCTTGTAAAATGGTCTCATAAATTGTGTACGCTTTCGGCTCGCTTCCTTCTTCCTGCTTGGTTTCCTCCTTGATCTTTTGCTTGTTTTCCCCACGAATCCATTCATGATTCTCTGAAAACCGTCTTCGACGAAGTTCTCTACGTGCTGACGCGAAATCCAAGGACTGACTCCTTACTCTTTGAGGATAGTCATCATAATAGGCGTAGTATGGTCGGTATGTACCTCGACAATCAAAATCATCCTGCTTCTTCTCACCCTCTTCATCCTCTGATCCTGATTCACTCCCGCTTCCAGAAACAGAGCAAGAGCAACTTTGACAATCTGAAGTTGAGTGCGAGTTTGTTACGTCAGTCAACGTAGAAGCCCTCGACTCACAATCTTTTCTTGGCGACGTCAATGGGCTGGGTGTATCCCGCTCAGTGTGCTTAAATTCTGCTGACATTTTGAATTGGGTCTCTGCGTCATTAGTTTCTCTATCCCCATTCTGATTAGTGCCAATCACACTTTTGCTCCCTTTAATATTTTTTCCATTTTTGTCATCTTGCTCCTCCTCCCCAGCTACAGCAGTGCTGCTGCTGCTAGAGTTTTTGCCTTTTTTAGATTTGAGGTGATGGGCAGGGCTGCTCCATTTCATGAGCTGTCGAAATATTCCCCGTTTTTTCCCATCCTCACTTTTATCACTGGAACCACTATCCCGTCTGTCGCGTGGTTCCACAACATGTGAAACTCCAGGTGGGGTACCACCACTTACTCGCGTCAAATAAATGTCCTTTACAAGACGCTCTCGAGCAGGGGTGGTAGTAGTCGTGCTTTCACCACTGTCTCGCCTTCCCCTGGAATATGTGCTTCCACCACTGTCCCTACGATCGCGGCTTGCGCAACCGCTACTACTCCCACTATCTCGCCTGTCTGAAGAACTGCCTCCGCTATCTCGCCGGAATGGTGAGTAGCTCCCAATCAAGTTAAAGGAAACAGGCGAAACAGAGCCTGAACCTTTGCCAGTGGGCGATACTACTGATTTGTGTGGCATTGTGTTTATTCTACTTGAATGTGCTCCTTTTTCCCTTACGTTTTCACCTAGTGTGCGATGATGTTGATGACGATGTTTAATATAATATGTTGGAGGTGGAGGATCTTTTAGTTGAGGTTGAGGGTTCATTTATTTACGAAAAGTAAGAAAATCATAAACAAAAATCCTGTGATTTATGACACTTGTCACTCCTAAAAATAGCCAGTCTACCAATTGTCCATTCACGCTTAAAATAATAATAATTATTATTTCTAAAGTAAACACTTTTATGCCTTCCTCTATTGCGTAGATGTTGCTTCTGCTTATTTTTAGTTCGTGGAATTTATAAATCCTTCGTCAAACTTTTTTTTAGCCGGTATACTATCTCAAGTCACAAGTTGTACTTTGGTAGTTTCTTTACAAAGCTAAATAAGATTAAGAGATTTTGAGCTGGAATTCTATAAGGAGATACTCTACTGACTTGGTAAGTTTATTCTATCCGTATTCAGTACAAAAATATTTCCCTTCAGCTTTCCCAGTTGGTACCCAATAGTAAACCAAATAACTTTCACTAGAGTTTTCTCTGAAAGAAAGAACTTTGTTTTTGTGACAGCGGAGCAGGTGTCACATTGGAATACTAAATGTCGTCCTGTCGCTCTCAATAAATCTTGCGTTATACCTATGTATATATATACTTTCACTTGGCAGAGAAGAAAGGAACTATGTATGTAGTATCCGTCTTTAAAATTAATACCATGAATAGTTCTATTGAAAGCCTACAAGTGTGAATATATATTTTTTTTTCTCTAAGAGAACTACACCAAAATTCTGAATTTGAACTGCACACGCGACGGACGCAAAGTGTCAGTTTACTTTGAATGACATGAACGAGAGAGAGAAAATGATGGCCCTCTCAATCATGCATTCTTTAGTTAGTCCCAAAAAACTGAGGTCCCAAAGACTCCAAAGTGTTCGATTGATATCACTTCAAACACTATTCATAGATAATGCATATGTCACAATACTGTGGTCGATATGCATTGGCAGGCGGAAGACGCCGTCGTAAGAGAGACACAGGTCGATTGTTCTTCAATATTGAGTGAGTCAGAAAGGTGACGGTTTTGTCAAGAAACCAGACAACTCAAAGTAGCGTGAGTGTTTTTGCAATAATACTTTAGGGTAGCTGGTAGCGTTTTCCCAGAAAGAAGTCACCTCATAACTACTTCAAAATAATTCAATTGTAGTGAAAAGTCGCAAACAATTATGTTATTGTCAGACACAAAATATAATATCACTGGAATCGTAGGCACATAAACAGCACTCAACCTTCAAACCTGCAAAACAGAAGGTGAAAATTGATAGATTTTGTATTGAGTGAATAGATTACAGCACATGATGATGGTAGCACTGGGACTGGGATTGGAACATGAATACACAATTATTATGTCATGTCACTCATTAGATGTGAATCTCTACTTCATACGTTGTTAAAAGGTTTTCAAGGCAGACAATATGGGCACGGGTAACCCGTCTGAGCTACGATGAACGACGTGTGTGCGAAATTTATGATATTTTATCTAAGCCACTGGGCAACTGATACGAATTATCGTCAGCGGCCAACGTACGAACGTAATGGTCAAGCAAAAAAACAAACTCGTGTGACAAAATCAATAATTAATTCCAGTTATGATATGATATCGCGCAGACATACACATGCTGCAAAAATACAGATAATATACTCAAACAAATTCCATTACAAGTCCACTACGTAATAGCGATTCTAGATGAGCGTTTTCTTGGTCCAAAACTATGTACCGACCGAACCGAAGTCTTTCGTTGGGAGAAAGGGTACAAGGTTTAAGGCTAACAAACTTTTGTATCGTGGTTAACAACACGTAAACCAAACAACAACACACAAAAATCGATCAATTGGACAAACTTTTTTCGCATAAAAGAATTGGGATTAGAATGGTAGCGAGATTGAGATGGAGGTGCGATGCCAAAGCTTCCACATCGACATCCTGACAACAACAAGACAAGGATAATACAGAGCCGAAGCCGACTCGACTGGAACTGAGAAAAACAAACTTTTCAACCATCGCCTAACTTTTAGCACACAAGTTCGTTTGTGCAATGCAATAATAGTAGCAACAGCGTTTTATTATGATAAAAAATCATGTTTCTAGTATTTCTTTCAGCAAGATCCACATAATACCCCGGCCGGGCTTCCATGATGTATACTTTTATAAATGTGTGTAATCATATGTAATCTGTAGTCAGCGCAGCGTAGTCAACAGATGGGCAAAACATTCGCAATAATCAAACATTTGGATGGGATGCTGATTATCCTTATGATGATGATGATGAGCGTATCTGCCTATCTACATAATTTTCATCTTGCCATTTTGTGTTTGGAAACGTGACTAAGCCCAAGATAAACGGCATGATGAGCATGAGCGACATGGATATTGGTAGGTACGCATAAAATCCCATACAATGTAAAGCATGTGAATGTGGTCGCATTTCGTTTCGTGGTTCAATGAAAATAGCAAAATGCCAAAATATCCACACTAGTCCGAGACCACAACAACACTTCTGTGTCTGAAAGACATGTAGCATGACACGTAATACGATATGAATGAGTAAAGTGAGAAGAGAAGGAGAAAATGCAGATCAAACTTTGGCCACGGAATACAGACAAGACAGGCAAAAGCGCCTGCTATTAAGTAACAGAGGGGAAGAGCTGGGCTTGTTTATCATATGCGGTGGAGTGAATACGAAAACTGCACACGATTCAGAGAGGAACCAGCGAGTAACTACTGTTACACAACGTAGCTGACTTTGTAAATTATTTTCAAGGTCTTTTCTTCTATCAAAACAACAATCCGCCTTGTCCAATTCACTAGGCATCTCAATATCCCTCACTTTAATCAGTTTCTGCGTGCACATGAAACTTTGTAAAAAAAAGTTTAGGTTGAGCTTAATAAGCAAGCCGGCTGCAGCCTATAGCCTGCCTACAGTTTAGTAATTTCAAGTGCGTTTTACCGTGTGAATTAGGAAAGAACAGACAGAGATTACTTCTAAGCCTAGGTTTTAAAAGCAAATGCTCCAGCCTGTTAACTTCAACGAAACCACAGTGGAACCAAGGTTTATGCATAAAGAAACCACAAAACCAAGTGCACACATATGATGATGGAGTTGTGAAACTCTGAAATTGTTGTAAACTAAGCTTTTAATGCAACCTTTCACTAACTCTAGATATTCCCAAAATTATTGCTTTTTACTACGTTTTCCAGTCTTTACAGATCCTCTTTTTTGGTAAAGTAACTACCTTTCATAAAACTATGACTCAGCATCTTAAATTCAAATGTAGAGGAACTGAAACGGAGAAAAGTTCTGAGTTTTCCTCTGAATACGAATGTATATTTTTAATGACTAGTGAGATTACTGAGAGAACTCTTTTATGACTTGCATGCATGCTAACAAATAACTATCAAAATCATTTTTGAGATAAATGCATTTTAGTGGGATATGAACATTCTATCAGGACATGAAAGGAAACCTACAGCAATAGGGCAGCCTGAAGCATTTTATAAAAAAATGCAAAAAAATATACAATAAAACGCCAGATAAGCTATTTTCTTATCTATATACAGATTAACCTTTCAGTTATAAATATGCAAACCAGTAAAAGCTAGTTCCAGATTATACGTTTTTTTGACAAGCCCAGTGACAGATAGGTCTAAAACTGATTATTTTGACTTTTAGATAATGTTAAATGTCGGATAGAAGAGCTGCACCATCATGAATAATTTCATTCCATCACTTGATTTGCATCGAATGTTCTTAATAAATATTTTCCACCTCTCCCGTCTGTCAGACGAAAAGCGACAGTAAAATGGTTTAGAAGACCTTAATCGATTTTTGTATTAATTTGCCTCTCCATGCTCATTTCTTCAGTGCAAGAATATTTTTCTCTTTTCTAGTAAACAAGCATGCTACTTCCTCGCTTATTTGCGAAAATTGCTGCCAATGAATAATGGATTGGGAATATAGCGGAATTCGCTAGAGAGAGGAATGGAAACTCTAAACCTTCATTTCATCTGTTTAATAAGGCTAGTAGTAGCGGAAACTTTCCTAAATTATGCAGATAATAATGATAACCACCAAACAATAACCCAGTACGGGCTCTATAAAATACATGGTATTTACAGCAAACTCTACTATGCTCCAGTTCAGCCTGACCTGTTCAGGGCCTTGAAATTGATGAAGCTACCCAAAACAACTGATAAAAATTTCATGCACAAAAGCACTCAATTTTGGGGTGTATTAAGTAAGCTAGACTTTAACAATACTTTTTGTCTTACCAATCCAGTCACCACCAACGAGGTAATGCAATAATAAAATATTCCAGCCAATTTTCCCAAGCACCAGCAATGGACTAACAACAACTTATGCACGAGGTAAACAGTTTCGTTATCGCCGCTACGCTGTCTGTCTTAACTAAACAAACAATAGCACGAGAACTAAAGTCAAGATGGCTCAGTGTCGAGAATAACGTACTACCTTCCCATGATCCAGCAGCTGCTCTAATATCGAGTGTGCCCTCGTCCGTCTTTTGTACGAATATGCTGCGTTTGTACCGACAACACTCTTCTTTTACATGGAGGAGGCATGCATGATTGACACTTTTGACTTTTATGTTGTTTTTATGTGACTGTTAACCAATTAAATTTCCTCTCGCTGGTTAGGATAGGTAGATACATATCACAATATGCATGGTATTTTCCTATCACCTATGCAATTCGGAATTTATGGATATTCAAACTGACATTATTATGGCACATTTGCATTTAATTAATTTTATCGTAATCCTGATTACCGAAAAATATCATTATACCCATGCTTTATGGTAATTTTGGGTTGTATCGTATGCCATATTTATCTACATTATTGCACTGAAAGCTGCAATTTGCAAATTATCCAATAAACTATTTATGCAAAGGTTTGTTTTCAATCATTTGAAAGCCTTTTTTTTCAGCACACATTTTAGGCTAAGAATGAGACGTCGAATGAGATAGCAACGAAAGACATTTATGATGATATGATGGAATAATAATACGCTGAATTTGTTCCGTCCCGTCCCAGACCCCATATATGTAGTTTCGTATTTGTTTAACATGCAGAAATACACTCAGGAATTTAATTACTTTACATAGATATTATTGGCTTACTTTCATTGACGAAATGTGATAGCCGTGCTGTTTGCCATCATCGATAAAATGTAAATAAAATGTGTAGAATTGAAGTGCCTTTAGTAACTCAATAATAAAAAGCACTTTCACTCAATCTGGTAAAATGTGGATACACTAATGTGTACCCGTAAGTATCAGTATGTGACCGAATTTCCTCGCTCTTATTTTCTTCGCTTCATGATGACATTTGAAAGTGAATTCGATTTAGACTCATGCTACTCAGCAGCAATAACGCTAACCAAGTTATGGAGAATTCATATTATCAAAACCATAATCATCTGAACACGACTAGTTTCTTGCGGTTTGAAAATGTACACCAAACTTGGTATCACCAAATGGTTTTATAGTTTCTAGCATAAATGAATAATGTACACATAATCCAATTTAGTGGCACTTAGAGCATGTCCGCTTGCACAAGAACAAAGCACAAATTTTTACGTACACATAGTAAAATTAACGTGTCAATAAAATTGTTTATTTCCTATTTCAAACCAAACAAGAGGCAGGCGCAAGGCCAGTCACGTATTCTATTTGAGTCAATCTTACGTGGTGGGCAAATTGCCCACTGACACTAAAGAGCGGAGTTTGAGCTTAAAGCGAATATGGTAATGCATCTCGTAACAAAGTGGTCTATCAACGTGAAAACGAATTGCACCCAAAGTCTCTGAAAATCCTGAAGTATTCTCCGTGGTGAAAGCTGCACAAGGGTTGTAGCCCGATAGGATATTTTTATTCAGCTTGAAGAGGGATACTCCTACTGTGCCAAAAACTAAATGGCTAAATAACGAGCTACGACAGCAATAACAATACAATAGTAGTGGTGGCTTTAACTAACTGCTAATTCACCTAAATGCCGAATCAAATTGATTTGTATCCTTCACACTATACTGATATCTAACAGAAGGATAGAATTAGTTAGAATAAAATTTAATTCAATTTTTCGACTTCAATTCAACGATTCAATGACACAATATGAATGATAATGCAATGACAACTGGATCAAACCCTTGTGCCTTATTACAATGTCGTTGTACAATCAATGCACGCGATGCTGTTGACAGTATGGAGTCGTAAATCTGATTGTTATTACAGGAAATAGCTATAGCTTCTGATGATGATGAGGACGACTGAGCGTTGGAATAGGTGTTGACACTTTGAATTCACCATACACACTAGACAATAACAAGCAAGCACCACAGAACAACTATGAGCAGCGCACATCGGCTGATGATGAAGTAGTAGTGAAAACTGAGTAAGCTTTAAGGTTGGCATAGGGCACTCATTCCTCTCCTTCACTGTCCTTTCTCCAACCAAATCCAATGCAATCGACCAAGGAGAAGGTAAGTCAGCAAAGAGAGAGAAAATGAACTTGTATAGATAGTTGTAGTAGGCCACTAGTGCGGTAATGTATATGCCCCAGAAAACGAGTTGGGTTATACTTAGCAAGGAAGTAGGTAGGTACTAAAGACCTACGTAGACAAGAACTGAACAACGCAAGTCACTCAGTCACTTTACTATTTAAGTATATGAAATACGCTACGCTTCACCCTCAGCGTTTTGCCAGAGATTGACACTAGCGAGCTAAAAGGAGCAGCAGAGTCGTGGTCTTGGAGTAGATATCTATCTTTCAGCACAAGTGGAGTGGAGGCGCTCGTTGGTGGTCATTACGGGTTCCATACGGCCTTTTTAGCTATCGTTTCCACTTACTGTATTGTAATTACATCAGTCCATCATCAGACCCAATGAAACAGGGGTAAAAAGTAAAATGCCCTTGAACAAGGTCAATCAAGCAATGCTTGCAAAATGGGGGAAATCAACAATGAAGGAAGCTGCACAGAATTCGACATGCACCCTATTTTCCAATGAAAAATTGTTTTCAAAGGCAGAAAATATTACTTTAAATATCGAATTTCACAAGAAGCACATATGAGCTATATAAATATGTATGTTTCTATATTTAATATTATTATGCTGAAAAGTGACAGGATAAAATAGCTTCTTGTTTTTCTTCTTCTCGATTCCACTGAAACACTTCTGTGAAACTGACAGAAAGTGCAAAAATGTAGATCAATATTTTGTTTGGATAGTCATATAAGCGAGGTAGTGGAAACAGTAATAA
>JAQGAP010002834.1:0-13952 GCA_034697805.1 Orchesella bifasciata | reverse complement strand
GTACTCCGAATTCTTCCTTCCGGGTCCAAGTGTACTCCTGGCACCGCCACCGTGCCATGTAAGGTTTAAGACCCATGAAACATCCCGCGACGTATTTTAACTTGAATTAACTAAAATTATCTGACGTTTGCAACTTCACTATAGTCATTCGTATTGTACTAGTTCAGATTTCTGATTTCTCCATCTTCAGAATCAAAGTCTTCCAGTAGTTCTACTAAACGGGATTGCATCTCGTCAACAGTTTTCTGTTGAATGTTTCTTGTTCTAATTTTCATGACATGCATGGCAAAAATTTCATCAACTTCGTCACACACGATTTCATGACCCCAATTATCCTGAAATAGACGAAGGTCGGACAATTCAAAACTGTCTGAATGGATTCTACTCTCTCTTCTGTTATCTAGAATTGATAAAAAGCAATAAAAACTTAGGTAACTATTACAGTTAAATTATTTAATAATATTTAGCATATAAATATATAAAACTTGCCAATTCTTCAAGAAAGACGATCAAGTTAACGTCCCTAGAAGTATTATTTACATGGATGTGTCCCTTAAATTCCGTCCTTTCACCTTCATTCTAAAAGGGGCACATTCGAGCTCCCCATGTAATAACGGTTGTTGGGAGCTTCTGTAGCATTTTCAATCCCAGCTTTGCAAGAGAACATGAAAGAGTCAAGTACCACCTTTGTTAGGGGAGTTTCGCTCCATTGAAAATTTACTCCTCTCCACGACTGAAATGCCAATATTCTCTTCCCATTTTCCAAGCACTGTGTAATTCTCGTCTAAAATATCAACCTAAAATACGCAAAACATCTTCAATAAGTTTATCATGAAAAGAGTAGACAACAAATGCTAAGCACTTCAGCTAGTCAATTATTTATTTACCAGGATAAATGCCTGCTTCCAGACCTTTGCTGGGTTATCATTGATAACAGCATCAGACAACTTCCCAATAGATAAGGAAGTCAACAATTGATAGTTTTACATTTTATTTAGCTGAAACACCAGAAAATTCGTGAACTCCAAAAAAACGGGCAATACAAGTAACCGAACTTACCTTTCAACGAAACAGCACTATCTATTACTTTTTGTAACACATCTCACAAGTTGTTTCCTATCACCACAAATCTGTAACTTATAGCGTCAGCGATTCCCTTAGCCATTTCATGGGCTGCAAGTACTTGCATAAGAACATGGTAGCGAATATTTTTACACAACTATAGCATGTATAAAAATCAAATTGCATTGTAAAAAAAGCAATTACAAAGGATATCCAACGTCAATAACACAAAGATACAGCAGCAACTTCCCTCCAAGCTTTCTTCATGCAGGTGTTGCAATAAAAGTTTCTGCACAGACATGCAGGTGCTTTGTATTTGCAAAAACCTCTAAAATATCGACGGAATGAACTTTTTAAGTGTCAAGTTTACTGAATCACCCCAAAGAGGGGTTTTATTAACAGTGATAAAAATATTGAGTGTTGGGAAATGTTGAAGGAAATATATGAATAAATGAGTGTAGATATAATATTTCACTTTAAATTATATGTACATCTAGTGTCAACGGAATGTAACGACTTAAATTTACAAAATTCACTGTGTATTTCTTAGTAAAATTGAAATCGGCACTAGACACAAGGTATCATTCTTTTAGATATTTTATATGTAATTCTATTTACTATTTACTTTCGCTTGCCATCATGCAATCCATATCATAAACTGTATTCTCACTATTTAGAAAAAAACCATTGGACAACTTCTGAACGCAGTCAGATATACCGGAAAACCACACAGAAAGAAAATTGAGGATGCAAGAAAATTAGTAATTTCTAGAAAGCACTTTGATCAGCTTGTCTTTTATACAGTTGTCTTATGATCCTTATGTATCCTAATGTGGAAATTGCGTGTACTCGAGGTAGCAAACGACTTTTTGCAAATATTGCAGCTAAAAGGCTTCTCTTTTCTGTGAACAGTCACGATGTGTCTCTTCAAACTGTTACTATCTGAAAAAACAAAGGGGCATTCTGGGCACGGGTAAGGTCGCTCATTTACATGCGTCATGCAATGTTTCACGAGCACACTGTTTAGCAAAAGACTTTCCGCAAATGACACAGGGAAAAGGTCTCGTCTCCAGATGCATTCTGGAGTGAAGTACCAATTTGGATTTATCAGAGAACCTCCTCCCACATTCCTCCAAAATATTTTCCTCCAGACGCGAAGACTGAATACACGGACAGAAATAATGTTTCATTTTTCCAGAAGAAAGAATATTATTGACTATTCAATCCGTAATTCAAGTTCATTCAACCATCAAGATGAAAGTAATGCACTCCTGTAATGTAATGTAAAGTAATGCACTAATAATATAATGCACTCCAATGCAACAAGTAATGCCTGGTCAGCATTAAAATGCAAGTGCACTATATTCTCAAAAATGCAAAATGAACATGCAGTTTTGCTTTAAATATCTGCCCAATCGGCTCTGCAGTTCAGGATAGATAATACACAATGAGACTTTCACCCAACCTAACGCATTTCTATTTATATATTTTAAAATATAGTATAAACTCACAGTGCATTCAACTTGAGTTTGGGAAAAAAACCAGAAGGAGAGTATATTCAGTTTAGGATGACGAAGCTGGAGAAGAAGCATATGCCACCACCTCTCCTGCCGAATCCTTCTGATTTTTCTGCATAAGAAATGCTTGTACTTTCAAATCACAAGCAAACACTGTCAACTGTACCAAAAATGTTTTCGGTATGAAAAAACAAATAACGAGTTTTAGCTATTTATATGACGTGCGACCTCAGTAATTCCACGTTCCTTTGAGTTTGCTCTTCATCCTTCGCTTTTCATAACTCACACTACATGGGCTTCATGCGCGTGTTGTTAAAAATCAGTATATTTGGGTGCGTAAAACTGAAACTGGTATTTTGTATACCAGATTATAATGAGTTTTAAGCAACTGACTTTAGTAATGGGTAAGGATTCATAATGTGCAGGTTTAAAACTGTTTATTGTCTGAACCTGAGATAAAAATGTCATGGATTATGTTACACGAAACTCATAGCAACTTCTTGATCAAGCTACTCGTTTTGAGATGTGATTTTGCAGCTGCTCTCATGTCACATTTTATTACAAAAAAGCTCAATATCTTTTTCTATCTTCAACTGCTTCAATCAATCACATTTGAATTATTTACAGAACAGAGTGCAAAAATGCAAAATTAAAGTAAAACAACAACTCAAAAAACAGCAGTTAACATAATAATACATTTTTCGGTTCTTTGGATAGCTGCAAATATTTCAGACTCATACAGACAATCATAAAGCTTTAGTATGGAAAATGAAATTTTAACCCACCTTCTATTCTTCGCGAGTTTGTCGTTTGTCATCCATATGAGTCATGTGTTGCTGATACTTGTGCAGAATGTTTAAAAAACATGGGCAGCGGAGTCAAACCTGTGCGATTATTTCTTTGGTGAAATATTTTTAAGGCAGTATTCGCAAACATCAAGAATCAGGACACTTTAGTCTATTATTCTTTAATTCATTTTTTCTTTGCAGAAACGTTTATGCTTACATGCGGCTCAACGTATTAAAAAAATTAAGAGGAGACGTATTGCTGTATGCCGTTTTTGTTCTCGTAAAATCTCTTATTTCCACGTATGATAATTCCATTACTTGCTCTGCTTGTGTGGAAATATTCACTAACATTTCATGTTTCTATGCAACAAGTAGCTCAACTCGGAAAGGAACTTAATAAAATGGATAAAAGAAACTCAGACGTTCGAAGTTATAGATTTGCGGAGATGGAAACCTACTTGTGAGATGTGGAAAGAAAAATTAAGGGTTGTGGTAATATTTGGTAACTAATGATGTGTTTTAATCTTTTCCAAACCTCTCATGGTGTAGATGAATGTATAATATTTGCATTTATTTTTAACTATGCATGACAAGACTTTTTACTTTTTATGCCAAAACTCCGTAACCCATCTCTGCTCTTCAGAGTGGTTATAAATGTGTTAGAATTATGCCCATGATAGGATTCTTCAGGTATGTTCATATTTCTACAAACTTAAAAGATATAGTTCTGAAGAAATGTTCTTCCGCAGTTTTTGTATACTCTATGCAGCTGATGCATAATATTTATTGAATATACGATTCTTGTATCATTGGGAGAAAATTATTAGAATGTGTAGCTCCGATTGGTTTTAATATATTTGAAATTTATTTATTATCCATTCACGGTGAAAACTTGAACAAGGTTTAGTATAACGGCTACCTGCTCACTAAAATAGCAACAAACTTGCACGAAATGCTAAAAAGTTCCACATTATTGGAATTAAAATTTGAATATTTCAGTTACTTGTTATTTACTTCTAAATAGTAAGTATTAAAGGCAGAAACTCCACAATGTTAATGTTAAAATTATGAATTGAAAATGATACTACAAGTATTTAAAACTCATGCCTCATTAGTTAGGTAGCTTTTCTTACGCTTTCCTTATTCGTTGATGACAGCTTAATTTAAAATTTCAAACGTTGCTCTCGCATCGCCTTTCAGGCTGTAAGTCATCCTTACGATTAGGCAACTCAGATTGTATCCAGTAGTCGTAGAAATCCATGGCCAAAAAGGCAAAATAGGCCAAAATACAGATGACGGCAATCACAACTAGAGGGATGAACCAATTCCGAAAAAGTTCTTCTTCCTACACTTGGTTGAAGGGTTTGAGCCCACTCAGTTTGTAATCGATACAGTTATCCTTTTCCCAGCAAAGCGTGGATGATTCGTCGCAGTGCTCGATTTCAATCCGGAAAGATATGACTTTGCCTTGGCTGCTAGCGTTGGTTTCCTTTGTGATGACGTCACATTTCCTACTCTGTTTTGCTAAATTAGCACGTTGATAAACGTCAAGCTATGCGCAGCCCATCAAAGTACCGTCAAAAATACCACCACCAGGCCTGATCTTCAAATGAGCCAAAGAGCATGTTGCTCTATCACGAATATCTTCGGAGCACGGCTTGTTAATCTTTTCCAGGTTTTCGCAGGCTGTTTCGTCATCAATATCCGGGCAAATTGGAAGTTCAGAACCCTCGTTGAAATAGTAAAGTGGGTCCAGTTGCTGTTGTAAATGCTCCATCATCTCCCCATAGATCGGGCCACCGTAGGGGCAATCTGATCTAATGCAAGTGACACATGATAAACCCTGGGTCTCTGTAACATAGAATGAAATAAACAAACATTATTATTAGATAGATTCACGTAGTTACCAATTTGCCCGTACAAATGAAGCAATCAGTGAAGAATTATTTTCTAGACAAATTTTGCAGATAACTTACGTCGGGTCCCAGCAAGAAAGACAAGTACAAACGCTGCAATCAATCGGGATGATGTGGTGGAATGCATTTTTGCTCACCGTGATAAAAAATTATGAAGAAAACTGAAATGACTCGAACTTTTTCGAACCCTTTTCTGAATATTCGTAGCTTTGGTTATATTTAGTTTGATTTATGCACTTTCGACTGTTTTATCTTTACATTCTTTGCATATTTTCAAGAGAAAAGTTAAGACCTTCCAGAAAAACAGTACTTCTTGTCCAGCTTGACTGAGCAGAAGTGATAGAAATGAGGAGCAGAAGCTCTATTCTGTAATGTACAGAATTGGCTACTTGTCTGTGGATGCATAAGGGGAAAGGATACGTTGTACAGAACTGTTATATCAAATGCGAAACGTTTAGATTTGCGTATAGAAGCATAAGTATATATGTTAAATAGAAAGATTCTCATATCATATCCAGTTCATCGTGGAAAACGTTTCATTCAAAGTCTACCAAGGTAGGAGCATGTTAATCGTGAACAAACACGAATATGATGAGTGGTAGTCAAAAACGCCACAAGCTCTGACTCATCTGGGATCGAGTTCATTTCAGGAGCAGATGTCAATGTCCACCTGCTTTTCTTAAAGAGAAATTTATCAGACTCCATCCAGCAAAACTCTGAAGCAGCAAAGATCCAGCAAACCTCTGAAGCAGGGAACTGTCTCCTTCTCCTTTCTTGTGTACAGATGCGCATTGAATACGTTGTATTGGTAGAAGGAGAGAAGTTGGGGATGCAGGGGTACGCGATAGTTTGCATGAGTAAAACTGTAAATGGCCTTTGTTATTTCTGATTATCATGAATTTTCAGCAACTGACTTTAGCTGTTTCCTGTCTGAACCTGAGATTCCTTGCAATTGTGTTGGCTATCCAAGAAGAGTACAACGTTATGCAAGTTTAAACTTCTATTTTTGATACTTAATCACAAATTTCGCAACGTCTAAAGACGGCTTTAGCGCAACGAACTGGTTCACTTGTCACTGGCAATCAGCATGTTGGTTAAATAGCATAGTGAATCTTTTTTTTTGCAGTAGCTGAAGGGTCTTTGTACGCTCTAAAATGCGAATGCATGCGAATATCTGTAAGTTTACTTTATGCTTCACACACTTCATCGTTCAAATCATATATTATTGCTCGTAAAAATTTTTTTCTTGCTGCTATCAGGATCATCATCATTATTACATGTAAACCATTCATAATTTCATGTCATTTTTCCTACTGCATTGTGATGTGGGATATGTGGAATTTCATCATAACAAGTAAAAACATGCGCATGTAATTTCTTCATATTTTTAGCAAGCAACATCTCACCGCATGCAGAGAGATGATGCATGAAAATCATATCGTACATAATGTACTTTCTAACAACCTGCCACTTCATCTCTCTTCCGCGTCGATGTGTTGGGGATGAGGGATGACTTCCGTTAAATGTCAATCGGAATGAAATTAAGGAATAGAAGTGAAGCGTGAATTGACATTTTTCTATTCCGAGAAGGAAACGCTGGGAATATGCAGAACAAACTTGGATTTGAATTGTTGTTGAAATAAAAACAGCAATGAACTAGTTAAGGTCGATTTTAACATTTATCCTACAATCCGTTGAATTTGTACATAATTTCAACATTTATTTTGATTACAAAAAACCAGGTTTTATGAGAGCTATGTTTATGAATTTTTCCCGCCTTTTGGGAAGCCGATTTCGAAAAATAGGTTCAAGTTTTACGTAGACCAAGCGTTTTTACACACGTTAAAACAGGATTCATGAAAGTTTATGGAACCGTCTTCTCACACGCGTGGTGTTAATTTTTAACCTTTTTTTTGGGTGAAAGTGGGTCCAGACTTTCACCAAGGACAAAATTGTCAAATTTGGTACTGCAGAAAGATGTAAATGGTAAGTGCTTTCACCCATAAAAATATAAACTATTGTAATTTTTTTGGAAATAGCTTTCCGTTATTTAGGAGAGTTAGTCAGCACGAAAAAAGCAAAAAAGCACCAAAGTAGCAAAAAGCGTCAAAGCAGCAAAAAATCAAAACAGCAAGAATTTTTGACGAAAAAAAGTGCTTTTTTTGCCAACACAGCCAAACACTGGTTCAGTTCCTGCAACCATATATTCTTAATATTGGTATTTTTGATTAGTTACTTGCATTTATAAACACAAAATCAAAACATTTTAAATATCTACGTAGAAAATTATGTATTGTAAGATCCAGGGTGCACATAAACTTTTTTAGTTGATTGCTAAACTCAATTATCAGTTTTTTGATGAAAAGTACTTCAATAAGTAAGTGCTTCCCTTCTTTGACTATTTTTTGCATCCAATCGAAAAAAAGATTACGAATTGAACCATAATATAATTCAATCTACTTAACATGTTTCTTCAGTTACAAACGACAAAAAGGCGCACGACGAAGCTTAACGTTCTAGGAAGCTTTAAATAATGCATAAATGCAATGAAGAATGCAAAAAAAAATAACTGAGAAATGTCACAAATACACTGCAAAGTCTAGTCAGCGATGAAATAAATGTGATCTTCAATCGCAAAAAACTAACATGCATATTCATTTGCAATTGCATTGCAAAAAGTCAGCTGCGGAGAGGAGTGTAGGATGAATATCTGATAATATCTCCACACAACCTACCAGATTTCTTGACACAACCCCAGCTAATACTCAGCTAAACCAATCTTGAAAAAAATAAAGCGTAGGGGATCGAGATCCAAATGACAAAGATAGCCTTGAGCCTTTACTTGTTATACATATTTTACCAGCCAGAACCCAGTCTTCTCCCTTCGTTTTTCCATATTGCACTGTGCACTCGCTTACAAAGTCAAGTATTACGTCTATGTAGTATAAGTTAGCAGCATAGTGAGTCATGAAAAGCAAAGGATGATGATGCAATAAGAAATTTTGTTACACCTTGTGTGTTTGATTTGCAAGTAGAAGCAATCTTTTAAGCATAAAAAAACAGAAGGAATGGACAGGAGAGGTAGTGGTGGATGCTTGTTCTCCAGTTTCGTCATCGTAAACGAAATATACTCTCCTTCTGGTTTCTCTCCCAATCTCAATGCAGAAAAGTTCTCAACATTTTCGTGAGCTGAGATGCAGCTGAATATGTAAAAAGAAATGCGTTAGGTTGGGTGGAGAATTTATTGGGTATTATCCATCCTGAACTGCAGAGCTGATTTGGCACACATTTCAAGTCAAACTGCATGTTCATTTTGCATCTTTGAGAGGGCAAAATACTTGCATTTTAGTGCTCACCAGGTATAACTTGTTGCATTAGAGTGCATTACTTTAAACTTGATAGTTGAATGAACTTGAAGTACGGATTCAATAGCTACATGTTTTTTCCCTGTAGGAAAGTAAAATATTATGTGTGCCTCTGTGTTCATTCTTCGAGTTATAGGAAAAATAATTAGATTTATAAAAATAATTTTATGTCTGAGACTCACAAAAGTCATTTAATGCTCCTGAAACTGCGATGCCATAGAAAAGTGCTTAGGTTTTGTTTATAAAATTACTTAACAACCGAATTCTTAGAATCATTTCATTACTTGAACCCCATGATACTTTTTTTAACAATGTACTGCGAGTGAGTTGTGCAAGAACTGGGTAAAGGGACAGACTGAAAACAATAAAAATGCAAGCAAAAACTACGCAAAGGGAACACGAGAGCACGGCAGTTCACATTGCTTGTTTTTTGAAGCAATAAAACTCACTGGAAAAGGTCGTTTTACCAAAGTGAACGAGATGTATGTAGCAAGTTTTACAACCCACTCACTGCCCCTGTCAACCATAAACAATTGTGTATTTCGTACATCTTCCAACCGCCTTTTGTTTATAGATATAACCCTATTTCGTCTTTTTTTAAAATCTTACAAGGATTTGACCAACACACATGAACGTTGACCAACATACTACTTAACACCATGAATGGAATGCCTGTTACCCTTTTGACATGAAGCTGTGAGAAGGGATTACAGGACACGTAAGGGAGAACACACTTTTTCTACCCCTTTTGAAAGTGAGTGTAGTGTGGAACATGAAAAAAACAAGATATGAAGGAAGAGAACACGGCTGCTGCCAAGTAAAATACGAGAAATACAAGGAACGCAACACATCTATTAAGTTGACTTTACCTCAACACGAGCGACTCGGCAAAATGGCTCAAAAAGTTTATTTTTTTCAAATCAAGTTCATTATTAACACCAAACCAATAGTGATTCTCATACCATGTTTCCTGTTTGTTATTTTGTTCAGTTCAGTTATAAACTTTTGAATTATTGAAATGTTCTCCAGGTTTAATGAGTCAAATGAGTGAATAGTATTAATATAAATGAGTGAATAGTATTAATATTTGAATAATTTTGTGCCCTGTTTTGTTTTACTAATTGGTGCGAAATGGCTTACACTACCGATTCCCAGGTTTAATGAGTCAAATGAGTGAATAGTATTAATATAAATGAGTGAATAGTATTAATATTTGAATAATTTTGTGCCCTGTTTTGTTTTACTAATTGGTGCGAAATGGCTTACACTACCGATTCCCAGACTTGCAAAGTTTCAAGAGCGTCTGCAGGAACTCATCATTTCACTCAAACTGCAGGACAAAATGATCAGCATCTCCAACTTGAAGTAAATCAGTTCACATGCTTCCATTGCCAACGCATCTTTTCTATCCGTGCTGCGTTATCAAGACACATCAGATTCAAACATGACCCCAACTACCGTTTTACCTTGCAATGCGCGGTTTGTGGGTATGTTTGTCAAAACAGTTCTTACCTAGAAAACCATATGAAAACGCACACAAACGAAAAACCTTACTCCTGCTCCATTTGTAAAAAGTCGTTTGGTGTGTCCTCAACTTTAAAATCACATCTAAAAACTCATGACGAGATCAGAAAAAAGCCGTACAGCTGCTTAATCTGTGAGAAAGTATTTTCTACCCCTCGTGTTCTCCAATCTCATATTCATACACATACAAAGGAGAAACCATACTCTTGCTCCATTTGTAGAAAAGCGTTTGCTACAAAGTTTGCAGTTAGAAGTCACACAGTTACTCATTCAGACAATAAGCCGTTTTCATGTGATTAGTGTCCGTTAAAATGCCGTTTAAAATCCCAATTGATGGCTCACATTCGCAATGTTCACCTGAAAGATCTGAGATTTGCCTGCGAAATTTGTGGCAACCGATTTCCATCACGTCACGCACTTACAAAACATACCCCCTTCCATTTGAGGCAGAAACGTCATCCATGTACGATTTGCAATCAAACATATTCCAGTCTTTTGGATCTAAAACGACACACCCGGTCTCACAATAGTTTATCTTGCCCGAAGTGCCTAAAGCAGTTCTCTTCAAACTCCTTTTCTAGGCTTCAAGCTTACTACTTGCAAGTTCACGTAGGCTCCAAAGACAGCATCAAACAGTGTTTTATTTGTGGGCAATATTTGAGCAGTCTAATTGCGCTTGAGCATCATACTGCTAGACACACTGGAGAAAAGTGGTATTTCTGTACCCAGTGCCCAGATACGTTTGCACACCCCGATTACCTTCAGAGACATGAGTTAAGTGCTCACGGAATAACAAAGCAGAAAAAAACTGGGACTGGAAAACCCTTGGAGTGTTTGGTTTGTAAGAAAAGATTTGCCTCCCGTCCTTACCTGAATGCTCACGTACAGAGCTAAGGATTCGTAGACTAGTCCAAGCTCCTTTATATATATAAGCAGCTCATCAGCTGCTAAACACCAATGCACCGCTTATAGGCAGGATGCTATAGGAGCTTGGACTAGGCTACGAATCCTTAGCTCTGTACTAAAGCACACGGGTGAAACTCCCTTAAATGTGAAAGTTGTGAGCTGTCATTTTGCAATAAAAGAGCCTTAGAAAGGCACATGATGGGGCATCAGAATAAACAACAGTTTGTGTGTTCTCAATGCAATTCTTGTTTTCTCAGCAAAGCCAGACTAACTCGTCATTTACAAAGTGTTCATGAAATGGGAGAAAGCACACAAAATTTAAAAACCCAGTGCGTCATTTGTGGCAAGATTTTGTCAAGCAACTTTAATTTAAATCTGCACATGAGAATCGATACCGGGGAAAAACCCTTCTGTTGTAGACAATGTGGGAGGATATTCTCTGATAAATCCTGTTTGGTACTTCACTTAAGAACGCATTTGGAGACGAGACCTTTTCCCTGTGTCATTTGCGGAAAGTCTTTTGCTAAACAGAGTGTGCTCGTGAAACATTGCATGACGCATGTAAATGAGCGACCTTACCCGTGCGCAGAATGCTCCTCTGCTTTTTCGGATAGCACTACTTTGAAGGCACATATCCGTGCTGTTCACAGAAAAGAGAAATCATTCAGCTGCAATCTCTGCGATAAGTCGTTTTCGTTGGCAGCTACACGAAACGATCAAATTAAAACGCACCTGATGGAGGCTCACTATCGCTGCACGATTTGCGGGATGAGGTATCGCTCCGAAATCGGGTTAAGAGGGCATCTGAAAGCTCATGCAAAAGCTGCAGACGGTCATAACTAAGTTATTTGGTATTTCCAGTATTTTTATTTTGTTTTCTTTGGAACTGGTTGTTTTTTATACGTGTTTCCATTACTATTTTGCAAACTTAATGCTTTAATTGAAAATACTAATATTTTAAGATAGATATAATAGCGGTGAATGTTCTAAATAAAGTTCTTTCATTAGGAAGACGTCGGAAATATAATTAGAAGTGAAAGTGTAGTATTATATCTTGATTTATTTAACAACGATTTGATACTATTGAGTGATGAGCCGCCTTGGGTGGAAGTGAGTGAAAGCAAAGTAAACACAGGATGGATCAATACAATTCATTGCAAAATCGAACAAATAACGATAATTGTAATAAAATCAAAGGTGTACTTTAATTTTTCTCATCGTGATCATAACATTCGAATTTATGAGTATATAACCCCATCATCAAAACATCGAAAATTTATTATTGAATCTACCAACGTGTCTAAACGTTTTCTCATCATGAACATGACAGTCGAATTTTTGAGTATATTGTTTTACTATCAAGAAATCGAAAATTTAGTAGTGAATCTACCAATGTGACTAAACGTTTAACAGCTTATTAGGTGATTATAGTTTTTATTAAATATAGATTTTTTTACGCTCCACATAAATACTATTTTGTAATATAAGAGTTGACAGAAAAAGACATAAGTACAGTGCATATTTAATAAACATTACCCATCACCATCATGGAATGCAAAATATTTGGATGTACTCTTTTCCATAATACCCTTCCGCAGGATTCTGTAGGAATCTGAATATAACTGATATATAACCGTACATATTACTCTAGCGTCTTAATTCCTATTTTTTCAAATGCCATCACCATGCAGTCTGTTTTTCAAAACTCGGAAAAGGGAGAGACAGAAAGCAATAAAAACGGAGCTTTATTATTATAAAAATTGGGTTTCATGATTTTTTTGGAGAGCAATAAAGCTCACTGGAAAAGTCGTTCGACCAAAGGTTTTGAGATATTTTGGTAAAGTTTTACAACTCCACTGGCTGTGCTCCTTTCTACAAAAACAATGATGTACTTTGTGCATCTATCCACTTCCTTTTGTTTTATGGAATCGTATTTCCTCCTTTTTTAACATCTTACAAGGAAGTTTGAGCCTTAAAAATGAAATTTTACAAATATTAATACTTTGGTGTATGGATGGAATATAGGCTGATCTTTGCACATGCGTCCTTGGGATTGGAATACATGGTACGTAAATGGGAACAAAATATAGCTGACCCTTTTGTAAGTGAGTGCAGACTGGATGAATGAAAAAACAAAGTATGAAGCGTTGTTTTCTAGTGAAACAAGTATTATAAGCGGGTGACAGAACTCGAGTAGAAAACAGTGTTGCAGAGCGAGTGTAGCAAACAGAAATGTAGAATAGAAAATTAGTACGCGCGGAAAATTTGCAGAAAATGAATAGTAGAATTACGAAATGGACAATTCAGTAGAATTTTACAGAAATTTTATTGTTCGAAGTACTTTATATAACAGTCACTTATTGTTGAAGGAAATTTTAGATTGAACGAGTTTACTATTTTTTAAATTTTATACAACGAGCATTACAAAAGATCTTTTAGAAGTTAAATTCATACACTACTAATACATACATGCATATTTTAATTTTATACGATAATTACTCAAAAGAGGTTATCAAACATGTGTGTTCCTGAGTAACTGTTATAGTATTGTCAGATCTATTGCACTTTCCAGGGCATTATCGTATAACACAACGGTAATAATTAACTCCCGGTGTTTGTTTGTTAAGGGAGTACATCTTGTTTTCATGAAAAAGTTTTTCCGTTGGCTACCGTTTTAAACTGTTTACATTTGACTGACGCCATGGCTTCAGCCATTTTTAGTAACTAATGTTTTTCTGGAAACGTTGTTGAGAGCTAATATCGACGGCCCGCGAAGAATTGGACTTAAGTCGTGGGGATGGTCATAAGAATCGGACTTAAGTCGTTTTTATGGTTATAAGAAACGGCTTTATCTCATTTTTGGGTCTATAAGAA